>JABCUB010000007.1:2909063-2923056 GCA_013282895.1 Eriosoma lanigerum | reverse complement strand
GGATTTAAAAATTCAATATTATGACAATATTACTCTTTTTAATTAATGAAAAAGTATGTCAATAATTTAAATAAAAATTATTCATCAGCAGGAGGATTAAAAGAAAAAATGTATTTGGTTAGATATTAAAGATTTTAATTTGTTTGATCAATTAAATTTAGATACTATGCACGATGCATTTAAAGGGTCAGCTAAATATCATTATGTGTCATATTATACCACAATATACATTTATATGACCTAATACAACTCATCGGCGAGTGCAAGAAATTATACTGTACAATGTTCAAAATTTTATTAGAAATTCGGGTAAGTGAGAAACATTGCGGGCGTTTACATATTTGTACAGGTTTCGTTTCGACGACATACTTTATTTTCGCGGTACTACGTAAAACGCATAAAATCTTAATATACATTGTACTAGCAAATTAGGAAGTCACAAAAGAATAAAAGTTAATCAAAACACAACAATTTTGTAAAGGGGAAAGTAAATAAGAAACAAGAAACTTTTTAATTATTTGTTAAAAAAAATTTTTTAGGAAATAATATGCACTAACGACTCTAAAAATTCGACTATATGCTAAATATGCCTTTACACCCAAAACATACAAAACCATGCACTATTAAACTTTATATTATTATTACTATTGTTATGAAACGGATTTGTCTCTCAGTTAATATGTTTTCCTGTGTAGCAAAAAAAACATGCAGATGCATGAACTTACGAGCCCTGGTAATTACTATTATTCTCAACCGGCTGTAGCGGACAGACAATTGCAACAAAATCGAGAAGAAATTGCACATAACCGCGTTGACAGATACCGGAACGTTCCGAACGGAGCAATAAAATCGATATTGAAACGTAATTGTTATTGCGACCACTGCCAGAATCGGAAAGCAAAATCGCCACAGTAGGAATTCCGTTTCGATCTTTATGGAAATTACGTCGATTAAATTAAATTTGGAATTTTTAAAATCGATACAGTCATATTGAGAATATATTAAACGATTAATCGTTTAATTTATTCCAATGTGTCTGTATCGACTTTAAAAATACCTTTTCATTTTTAAGTTATAAGTCATATAAAGACAGCCAGTTTAAAGAGTCTAGTTACGTGAACATTTAGTTGTTTTAAATTTCTAATTTAATTAATGTGCTGTTTTTAGGAATTAATTTTATTTATTAGAAAAATCATACTATTGACCTCATTTTTTCCTTTTTATTTAACCTTTTATATCGTGAAATATAAAATTCATATCATCAATATTTATTGAATATTATGATATGTTAAATTTTGCATAACATTACATCAAAGTATTAAATTATTACAAATTATGACGTCCAAATTATAAATTCTTCAATAAATGAAAAAAATTCCTAAATCACCTTTATTAATAATTAGGAGAACGAGATGTCAAAATTCTCATACTATTATAGATCTCTTTAAAAAGGCTATCTTAAAATTTCATATACTTTAGGAAATATAATTTTATTGACTATTTTTTAAATAAAGATTTGAAAAATGCTGTATTACTGTTGTAATTATATGTACTTTTAAATAATATAATATTTATTTCGTGCATAACTCTGTACACAAACAGTACGTATTATTTATTTAATACATATAAGATATATAATATCATATATGAATTGAATGAGTTGCTACATTTTTGCAAGTACATGACTTGCCGCTCAATTCGGAACTCTTTAAGATTCATTGTAATCAGTATTCATTATGGTGATACTGAGTCAAGTGTGTTGCTGATCTGGTTCGCACTGATTAATTTCATTCAACTTACATTAGTAAATCAACTCTTTGAATCAAATAACCATGAACTACCCACCTCTACAATTAATGAACTTCTACAAAATGTTATCATACATAAATATGTAATACCTATCACAAGAAATAAGTAAATAATAATAAAATATTATTTAAATGTAATAAAAACATTCTTAGATCGATAATATTCTAAGAGAACAAACAATCGAACAATCAAATTATATTATATTTATTAAAAAGAAATTAATCCATTATAAATACGATTATTATAATAATCGAAAATTTACGAAATACATCAATTATTTTATTAATTAAATATATATAGTTATATAAAGCATAATGATTATAGTTAATAAACCAAATCATGCTAATTTTTTAGTATTGTTATTAATAATAAGAAATAGTTCAAGTTCGTTATTGTCCTCCGTATAAATGCATTTGTTGATGGCAACATTTCTATCGGAGGATTGAATAGTGTTACGCTACGCCTAACACTTGGAACGCCTGCCTTTGATTCCATTAATGTATTAAGATTGAGATATTTCACTCAGAAATTCACTACAGTAATTACAATGTTTCTGTGTAAAATGTATCAGATATCGTAATTCGTATAAACACATTCAAAGTTGTCAACATTATAAAATATGTTATTATTATCAAACAAAATTACTGTATGAACGATATATTTCCTTGTTTCCGTGGAGGACAAATAATAATAAATATGTATTATATTGGCTAGCATTGTATATCGAATTTTATGTTTAAGTATACAATTTTATTTTTAAACTGGTATGTGGGTCACTATGTATTACATATTTACAAAGCTGCTCGCACTACTTTTTCTTATAACAAATTTTGTACTAAATAAGATATTGTAATTATCATAGAATAAAAAAAATTAAATAATGTTTTAATTGATCGCAGGTCTTACTTACTTATATCAAATTTAATATATATATGATATGATATATGAATAGGTTGGGTATCAAATATTTATACTATCTTAATTCATGTTAATTAAATTTTTTTCTTTCAATATGATTACTTATTGAACTTAGCAACTCTGGAAAATATTGATTATTTTAAATAATTATTAATTTTTTATTATAATTTATTGAATGAAATCTATTTAAAATTAATTAATCGATTATGATAAGAATAATATAATAAAAATATTCGTATAAATATATAAACATACGAAACTTATAAACTTAGGAAATATTTTTGAACAAAAGATACCTATAAAACAATATTAAGAATAAGATTCGTAGCAACGGGGCAAAAGGGGCACAAATAAATTGAAAACATATAAAACAAAAGTTTTTTTATATGTTTTTAATTAATGAATATTTTTTTGTAATAATATATTTTTAAGGTTTTTATTTAAATTTCGCTCACATAAATTTTTAAAGTCATATTTGTCTTTTCATTGTCACCTTTAATATGATGTTCTGGCTTATAAAAGCAACAACAAATTGCATTTGATTTTCTGTAAATTTGAATTTAATTTTTATTTAATGAGTATTTCAAATACTCTATCGTTTGAATAATATTCTTATACGTCGTATAAGTTTTTCATGTACAAACATCATCAAACTTTTTGTTTTAATAATGGTTTTTTGCCAAAAATTCGCATAAGTCTGCAGAATTTTAAATAAAGCGATTTATATATTAAATAATTTCAGGCGCAACGGTACAAAATGTAACCAATAATCGGAATAATATGCAAAACCGACAAAAATGTACGCACACTTAAAAATATTGTAAAAGTGGCGAATCGCAAAGCGAACAAAATAAATAATAGACGGTGACGTCCTGTAGCGAACTGACGAAGCACGAAGTTATCGGTCAATATACACATCAGTCTACTGAATTCCAAATATATCGGTTTTATAAGGTAGTATGTATTACTCCGATTTATATTTGGATAAGTTGTATATGTGTTTCGTACTAAGACATTAACAAGTTAATAATTTTAAACACAACGATTATTGTGCAAGTTATTTTTAAAGATGGTTCTTTAGTAAAAATACGTATCACTCTGCTGAATTCCAAATAAATCAGTTTATATTTAAAGACAATGCTATACACAATGGTATAAATTGTAACCAATAAACGCCAAAATATACAAAACCGACAATAAATGTACGTAAGTATATTGCAGAAGTGTCGTAGAGCAAAGCAAAATGAATACTGAATGATGAAAAACGGTGACGATGGCATCGGCTGTCGCATCGAAGAGTTCGCAGGACCACGAAGGATGCGTTATTTCCATTATGGCTTATAGGTACTATTAGAAATGTGAACGGCGTTGATTATTGCCCCAATTTTTTAGCGCCAAATTCAAATATTTAATATTTAGATTATATAATTAAATTTGTATATTATGTCAAATGTGAAGACGTTATGGTGTGAATGATTAATGCTTAGTTCAGTATACTACGGGATTTATTTAATGCCGGGTTGCATAATCGTTCAGTTGTTCACAAAATATTTGATTAATGATTGCTTTTATTAAACATTTATTATATAACTTTGTCGAGCCGTTTGTGTTGCATAAATAGTTCATTAATATATAAAGGATTTACAAATTATGCAAAAGTTGTTATTTATTCTGTGGGTATACTTCGAATGTTATCACAACGAAATATGATAGTAACAATATTTAAAATAATAATTATAGTAAATTATGATAAGAACTGAAGTTTTCTTGTACTCCTGTAGTGAATAATAATTATTTATTTATTTATATAATTGACGCCAATCAGCAGTTACATGGTTATTGGTTATAGTATATACAAATAATTTATAAAGATTTATAAACTGTATTCTATTGTTGATTATATACAGTGATAACAAATAAGGACAAAAGAAATTAAATTAAACAAAACAAAAAAAGTGGCAACGAACCATAATAAGACAGGTAGCGTTAAGTGAAATACTTAGAATAATGGGATTTAGGTGGAGTTAAAGAGACAAAACATTCTGTGTATAGAATGATTGTGGTTATGGTTCGTACGTTGAGAAGGTAATATGAGTGGATTCAAGTAGGATAGACAGGAATACGAAAATAAATAGAAGAAAGAAGATCAAAAGCATCAATAGAGCCATTTAGTAAAGATGAAATGAAGTGGATGTCAGTAGTAAAACGGCGAGAGGAAAGGGTAGGAATATTTATTGATGAGTAAATAGAAGTGTAGTCGTGAAGAGGATGAGAAATCTTAAGGATATAAGAAGTGTTGGATAGAATACGGTTTTGAACCCGTTCGATTCATAATAATGATAATAATTTATCCTCAGAATGTCTTGATTGGATATCCAGAGTTTATCCTAAATGGTTTATCCTGGGATATATCATATAGGACTTCTGATATTGTAGGCAGGAAATACAATAAATAACTTCAGTATCTCCCAGTACTACGTGGATTTTATTGAACTCCATAACTATTTTATAGTTACCTAAAATGCAATAAAATATATTTGTTATATTTCATTTTCTGTTAATAGTGATTATTATTCAATCCCTTTACTGTCATATACAATTTTTTCCAAATTATTTATAATATTTTTATCTCTTCTACTTTTTACTTTTGTCATGAGCTTTGTAATTAATTATTATTTACACGATTTTTTTTTTTTTTGTGTGTGTGTGTGTGTGTGTATGTGTGTGTGTATGAAAACACTTTTTTGGGTACTAATAATGGTCTGATTATCACGAATAAGATATGTTTTGGATAGAAAATTACATCTAGTTAGTACTTTAATTGAGTCATTTTTCGAATTTCTCAAAAGCTTTTCCTTGGGAGAAGAAAAACTACCAAAAAATGGCGGATAATCGGCAAAATTACGGTTTCTGAAAATTAATTTTTCTTAATAATAAATCTCATAGTCCCCCTTATTTAACTTTTCCAATTTAAGCGCTGAATATATTTAAATAAATATGTGAATTAAAATAATAATAACAAAAAACATTATTTTAATAAATATTTTTTAATTCAGAAGACAACTTTGAAGGTAATTGAATAAACTATGTAATTACAACCTTTGATTTTTGTTCAAAATATTTAGATCGGGAATTTGTTCATAGTAAATAGTCTTTTTTTGCTTCAAACAATCTACTTTAATTTCACTGTTGTATTCTAAAATCTAATTGTGTTATTATAATATAACAATTGTTATAAATATATTAAAACTATTTTTTAGGAATATCAATTTCTGGAAGTTTGGAATAAGATTAAATTAGGTGATCATTCCCCGTGGTCATAAATTGTAAACAGAAAAAAATTATGTTTGTGCATTATACTTTGATTTATTCTGAAATATCTATAAAAACAATAACAATTTTACTACCATTTTCCACATAGTATCAACAAGGATTCTTCGCGATCACAACAATAAAAAGTAAAATAAAGAGAATTACTTCGTTCCGTAAAAGATCTGAGAGTGAGATTGTCGACAGTTCGTCCTCAAATAAAACATTTCTGCATCACACGTCAAGCACATATGTCATTAACCGATGAATTTTTATTTCACTGTACAATAATATTTTCATGTAAAATAAATATTTCTGCTAACAAATTTTTTCAATATTGTATAATAATTTATTTCACAATAATTAACCCTCTAATAGAATAAATGAATTGTAATCAGTGCACCTATATATGTATATATATATATTATATATGTTATGTGTATATAAATTATAAATATGCTACACGTATTATACGCATTGGTTTGCCGCGAAAATTGTATTGAAGATAAAATGTGCCACATTCTTAAAAACGATGAAAACCAATGACATAGGTGTTCTACGTCTGATGAACTCTACGATGAATTGTCCGATTTCTTTGTCAATTCCATGGTAAGTTTGCCATCGGCCGTTACCGTTCAGTGTTCTGCAGTATTCACAATTCAGTTTGCTGCTCGCTTTGCGCTCCGCCACTTTTGCATTATATTTACGTACATTTTTTGTCTGTTTCGCATATTTTGGCGTTTATTGGTTATACGACGTATTAAGATACAGATACTTATACGACGTACCCAAATAAATCGTGGGTAGTACATACTACTTGATATAAACCGATTTATTTGGAGTTCAGCAGACTGATACGTAATTTTCCGCCACTTTTTGCAATATTTTCAAGTGTGCGTACAATTTTTGACGGTTTCGCATATTTTGGCGTTTATTGGTTACACGACGTATTAAGATACAGATACTTATACGACGTACCCAAATAAATCGAGGGTAGTACATACTACTTGATATAAACCGATTTTTTTGGAGTTCAGCAGACAGACACGTATACTATTCTGCCACTTTTGCAATATTTTTAAGTGTGCGTACAATTTTTGACGGTTTTGCACATTTTGGTGTTTATTGATTACATTTTGTACCATTGTGCCTGGATTTGTTTTTAAATATAAACCGATCTATTTAAAATTCAGCAGACTGATGCGAATTTTTGACAAAGAATTATTATTAAAAAAATACGCTTGCTAAAGTTTGTACATGAAAGTTTTACACGACGTATTAAGATACAGATACTTTTTACGACGTAACCAATTTAATCGAAGTAGTACATACTACCTAATAGAAACCGATATATTTGAAATTCAGCAGACAGATACGTACTTATCTGTCACTTTTACAATATTTTTGAGTGTGCGTACATTATTTGTCGGTATTGCGTATTTTAGCGTTTATTGGTTACATTTTGTACCATTGTGCCTAGTATTGTTTTTAAATATATAAGTCGATTTATTTGAAATTCGACAGACTACTGCCAATTTTTTACAACGAACTATCCTTAAAACAATGATAGTCGGGTTTAAAATTATAAATAGTACCCATCACAAATAACATGTTAAAGTTTGTATATTTAAGACTTATGCGACGAATCCAAATAGATTGAAGTAGTACATACTACATAATATAATATATTATATTCCCAGACATAACTGCCAGAGTAGGTTGTGACATCAGTTATTATAAATTAAAATATACACAACAAATTGTTTTAAAATAATATTTATCTATTAAATTGTTTTAAATACTATATGTATTCACAGAAAGTACATATGGTATAAAATGTCGAATAAAAGTTTGACACGTTGGATCACTATAACTTTTTAAAGATGATATAGGTACCTACCTAGTTGAAAGTGAAATTGTTTTTTATATTATAAGTATGCAGTTATATACACAATTTTGTAAGAATAACGTAACAACAAAACATCTAAATTACGATTTTACTATTAAATTTTAGATAATTAAGTGAATGTAAAATATTTCAAATTATTTTATGGAAGAATTTCTATTTCGTCTGTATAGAGAACAGTGGCGTCATTAAGAGAAGGCAAAGTTATAATATAATAAGGAATACTTATAAATTCTTATGAAGTTATAATTTTAATATTCAAATAAAAAATAGTTATAAATCGTGTATGTTTTTGTATATTTCATATATGTTTGGCTTCCCGAAAATGTGCCATAACCTTTTGGGTCCAATGTTTGGAAAGTTCTTTTAAAAATTAATTAGTTCACATTCACATTTATTTTGTTAAAAAGGAAATAAATTGTTTGCATAAAGAAAGAAATTACTTCTTTTCTCGTTTCTAAAAGAATATTTTTCACCTCTAAAAATAAATACCCAATAGTGAAAAATAACTCGACATAATGATGGTCGCCAGGGGTGTCATTTGAACTACACAAGGTTAATTATAAGGTATATGCCATATTATGAAAATTTAATAACTTCGCTTAAAAAATGTATTACCTAATTAAAGTTGTGTTGTATTATTTTAATGAAAAATATTATTTAAAAACAATTTGTGGCCAATATAAAAATATACGTATTATAAAAAAATTGAAATGACACCCCTGATGGTCTTAAAATTTTAAGCTGAAAAGGTCGTTTTGCGACTGAAAACTTGCTAAAGTTTTTACATGTATGGTTTATTCTACGTTTTTAAATAGATCATACACAGGCAGTACTAGGGTTCAACATTAGAGAGCCCATAAATGTAAACGAAAGATGATAGTGGCATAGAATATCTAGATCCTCAACTTTTTGGAATACACTAAAGAGTAAATTAAGTTTATATTTAAAAACAATTTTTAATTAAAAAATTGAAAGTTTCAATAATTAGAATAAACCTACTTACTTAATAATTAAAAAAACATATAAAGTTAGCATCTATAATATTTGTATAAATACTTAATTGAAAAAAAAACAGAACTCTGTATAGTAATTTTTACTCATTAATAATTAATCCACCACAATGTCAATAGTTAATAAATAATAAATGAGAAAGTATAATATTGATGTAATTATTGACTGTCTACATAACTGAATTTATTATTATTTTGAAATAAATTCACATTGTATTATAAGCAACAGAAAAAAAAAAGTATAATACAGTTCCTAAAAAAAATAAATATGCAAAAATGTATAATAAAACTTGTGGGAATATGAAATTAATTTGAATCTATATTATCTATAAATTATACACAAATACATGCAAATCCTATAACTTCTCTTCCTTAGTCATTACTATACCCAGGCACAGGTACATACTGTTGCGGTTGAATCATTTTTATTTAAATCATTGATGTTGTCATAATATTGAATTTTTAAATCAGATTGTTCCGTTTTACAAATTCTACGACAGAAAATAAAAGAAAAATTTTCAAGAAAACCAGAAATATAACTTAAACCAAGGTTATCTTTTACAATAAGACCGAAATCGAAATATAAGTTCCCTTTGAGTGATGGAATATCTATAAATATATATACTATTTTCAATAAAAAAATTAAGGGTCTTAAAATTAATTTATTTCAAAATTATACTCTGTTTGAAGGATGAAAAAGCAAGGCCAAAAAAATATTTTACAATGTTGTTAAACGATTTGGTAGAATATACAGTACTGATATATAAACTGTACCTAATTTTAACTGCATCCGTGACATTCTTATGAAATTTGTCTTTCATATATCATTTTTTCAACTTAGTTCTTTATGCAAACATCAATACCCTCAGAAAAAACAGTTTCCATCCCATCAACTATAACATGTACCGCATTCCTAAGCATAATGGGATAAGCACATAGATTTAAAAGGAAATTACTTATTATATTATTCAAAACTTCAATCTGCGTAATAAACTATTATTCACATTTTCTGCAGAATTAGAATCAGGAATCATCTTTAAAACAATGATATATCATTATCATTGTCGGGTATATTATACTATAGTCGGGTTAAAAATTATAAATTGTACCCGCGACAAAAAATTTGTTAAAGTTTATATATTTAAGACTTATGTGACGAATCCAAATAGATCGAAGTAATACATACTACATATTATAATTTTGAAACTATTAATGATCGACCTTTCACACGATACATAAACACATAATACCTATCACAAGAAAAATGTAAAAAAAAATAAAAATGTTAAAATATGATAAAAAAAAAAAATTATTGGGCTGAAAACCTGCTTAAGTTTGCACATCACTGATTTATTTGACGTATTCAAATAAACCCAAGAACTACATAATATTATGTATGGTACTCCCAGTCTAATAATATACTGTTAAATCTTTTTACAAAATCATTTGAAAATCGTGACTGACATTTTTTTTTTTATAGGCTTTCAAAGTTAAAATTCCCAAAAATCGGAAAAATAACGATTTCATTATTTCAAATTTTTTTATTTCATGATGACTAATTAGGTTTTGATCATAGGAACTTGAAACTTTTTCTGAGTATCAACATAGGTGTTCTACGTTAAAGAAAAAATTTTTAAAACGATTGGTGGATTTTCTAACTTAATATAAAAAATAGACATTTTTTTCAAGAATATTTACGATTACCTGCAATTTTTAGATTAACGGTTTGAAAATTTTATTGAAGCCTACTCATATAATACTTTATGAACCTCTCAAGTATTTTAAACATCGTAGTTCACAATTATTTTTTATGTCTGAATACACCATTTTGGTAGAAATAATGATCCGATTACCAAAAGTAAGGTATGCTTTCGGTAACAAATTGGGTCTTGTTGATACTTTATTTAGCTCATTTTTCGAATTACTCAAAAGTTTTACTTTAGGAGAAGGAAAACTACCAAAAAATAACGGAAAATCGTCAAAATACGGTTTCAAAATTTTCGGAAATCATAATTTTGATTAAATTGATTTTAGGTTGTTCATGATAAATAATACAATTTTGAACGTAGTACTTAAAATTATTTTTTTGAGTGTTCTCATTGGTAGTTTACACACGTGGTAAACTTGGTAAATTTATGTAACGACCTATCAGTACAATATATTGTATTATATTGAATTTCGCTCAGAATCGTATTGCTAATTTCAATTTCATTGCATTCAAATCTTAATTATAATAAATCACTAATTTCTCCAAAGACTGAAGGGTCGATGGAGAAACATCCAATATCGACCATCCCACTTTTTTTACATTTATATTGTATAATTTTAATTTTATACCTATTATACACAACTATTAAACATATTTCAAATGGAAAAATTGAAATTATAATTATAATTCAGCTATTTTCTATTGTGACCATAGCTGTGTTCAATTTAATTATTCTACAAATATAAAACTAAAACTAAAATTGAAAATCACTTAGTTTTAATTTTAGTAAACTTGAAAAAATCAAATCAAAATGACAATAACTAAACATAGTTAAGAGATATAAAATTTACTTAAATATATTAATTCCAAAGCTATCCTAGACATAATAAAATTAGAAACAATAGAATTAAGAATTAAAAGGAAATTATTAACAAGTAACAATTATAAAAAGAATGGACAATTAAGAATATTTACATCAACGAACATCTAACAAAATCAAATAGAAATTTCTTCTATAAAACCTGAACTAAGGCTCGAGAGTTTGGATATAAATTTGTATGGTTTAAAGATGCCAAAATTTTTGCCAAAAAAAAAAAAAAGGTTCCAACCAACGTTATTCTTATTGAGGTCGAAGATTCTTTATTGAAAATAGTTTAAAATTCTTCTATTTAATTTATAATCACATTATTAAAAAAAAAAAGTGAATAGAAAAATAAGAAAAAAGTGGAAATGTCGATTGTGGACGTTCCTCCTTCGTCCCTTCAGTCCTTGGAGAAATTAGTGGTTTAATATACTGAAGATTTGAATGCAATGATATTGCATTAGATAATACGATTCTGAGCGAAACACAAATTATTACAATATGCTCTACTGATAATCCATTCCAAAATTTTACCACGTGTGTTAATTACGAATGTAAATATTTAAAATCAATTTCAATTTCATACGATCTAAACTTACTTAGTTATAAAGAAATAAAATAATAAAACCATAATTTTCCTGATTTTCAAGAACTCTTACTTTAAAAGCTTATGAAAAAAAATTGTCAGTCACGATTATCAAAATATTTTGTAAAAACATTACGTCGTATATGGCTAGACTTCGATAAAATTTTAAAACCAATAAACTAAAATCTGCAAGAAATATTAAACATTATTAAAAAAAAAGCCAAAAGTCTATACTTTGTCAGAAATATTTTACCTAAGTAAAGACTCAAAAAATTTTCAAGTCTCTACGATCAAAACTCAATTAGTTTTCATGAAATTAAAAAAATTTAAAAAACAGAAACCGTAATTTTGCCGATTTTTACTATTTTGTTAAAATATAATATTAAACTATAAATAGGTATATAGTTTAATTTTTTTTATTGTCAAATACCAATTATTATCTGATACAATTATTACTGTTCCAACATACTTTCAGATTATTTATTAAAGATAGACTTAGTAGTTAATGGTCAATTAGAAATTATTACAGTATTGAGTTATCTTTTATCGATACAATATTATTATGGCACCTTTCAAGTACGTACAGCATTTTAAAAAAATTGATTCAAACACAAACAGATGCTAAGTATGTTTTAAAAATGTTAAAGGAACTGTACATGTCAAATATGAAAATAATACAACTTTCAAATGTTATTATCATATTTTAATACTATATTAGTTATAAGGATACTAGATATTATGATTATTATGTAATACCATTAATTATAGAATAGACTGTTCTTAAATCAATGGTAATACTATGTATAAGATTTATGTTATAAAATCTCTGTTCGTAAATTATAGTACGAAAAAAAATATTTATGATATATCAAATGATAAATTTTACATTTTATCAATATCAATATTTTTTTCATTTTAGCCCATCCCTATCGTCGACCGTCATGAGGTAAATAAAACTAATATAAAAATATAATTAAATTAAATATATAAATTCTTATTGGTGACTTTAAAATTGTTCGCTTCTTAAGGCACTTGCTCCTTTTGACACCTTTTCTTAGCACGGCACTGCGTATTATAGTTTATACTTACAGTCAGGGCCAGATTAGGTAAATTCGGCCCACCGATATTTTAATTTTTTACCCGCCCTTCTAATAAATTTTATCTGTTAAACTGTTACCTACTACCTAAGTTGTATTAAATATTAATAAAAATTTTAAAATCAATTATTTATTATAAAACTTTTTCTATGAATTTGTTTAACGGTCCACCGAGATTTTTTTTGCAACTCGTTTGGTCAATATGGGCCCGCTTAGTACATAAGGTCTATACAATGTATAATTCGGTGATCATGGATGTTCGGTGTAGTTATTGGAGAGCTAAACATATTAATTTCACAATGTTATTTTTGGTGCCCGAATGCAATAGCAATAAAGAAGTGTAATCAATGGCGTATTTAGGGATTTTTTGGGGGGGTGTCTAGACAAAATTCTTTCCTCTGAAAAAGTAATTATAGTTATTCGTTAATTTGTTATAACCTATAATATCATAATCATGTATTAGTACGTATAATTATATGACGATATGTAATGCAAGCAGCTTGTTTTAGGTACTTGGATCAAAAACTGTAAAATATATCTGTAAAACTATACTTATATTTATAGCATTATAGATGTATACATAAACGGAAATAGGTGGTGGCTTGGGGAGACTTAGTCTCTCCAAATTTTTGTAGAGGATATAACACATAAGTAAAAACTTTCAACATGAATTATATATAAAATTTATCCAATACACTTTTACAACAAACATAATATTTTTATTTCATAAACATGATGCAATGTTCAAAGATTTTTATGCTCTTGATGCATATATAATATACAAT
>JABCUB010000007.1:2879675-2908963 GCA_013282895.1 Eriosoma lanigerum | reverse complement strand
AAAAATAAAACACATATATTATATAATATGATATAGAATATTATATGAAGGAAATTAATTTAATTTAATTTAAATAGGTATATAAAAAAAAATGTATATATAAAGGGTATACAAACAATTCATAAAGAAATTTATTAAGGTGTATAAATATTGATGGTTAGTAAGCAATATATGTTTAATGGAATATTTCGGTATCTCCGTAGGTGATTGATTTTTTGAACAAAGGCTGCAAAAAAAGAAAACAGTTTTAACACGTTCAATTTATAGCTAGTCATGAATACGTTTACGATTCCATATTTTATAATCGATCGCGTCAAATAGAAATAGATAGTCAGGTGACAGTGTGAGGTGAAAAGGGTGGTACCAATTATTATACGCTTTAAGAAACCTATGATTTTTAATTATTTATATTATTATTATTATTATATATTATATTATTTATTTTTATTGTATTAATCTTATTATATCGTTTATAACTTCTCACTCATATGAAATAGAGTTTTTATAATGAAATTTATACATGCAATTTTCGTCGTTTAAGTAAGTAAACAGTAAATTATTTTTAGATTTGTATACCCAGTGATGAGAAACCATCAAGTCAAAAACGATTATTCTGTTTCTTTTATTAATTTACGTAAAGGAAGTTGCTAAGTTTGTTCAAAAATATTAAAATTCAAATAATAATTATAATTATGAAATTGCATAAGACGTTCGTAAAATGTTGGTAGCAGATAAAACTACGAAATTAAATATGTATACCTATAGTTATTATTTTATTAGTTTTCAGTAATAAAAATAAATTAAAAACGAATTTATTCGCTTTTCGTATGTAATTTTATGAGTTATAACGCAGCTTATATATTTACATCGTAAAAATATTATACACATTAATCTAGGCACAGCTAAGCCGTTTCTCGTGTGCACGAAACTAAGAATAGTGACTCGGACAGTCGTATGCGAAAATTGATGAGTCTTGTAATTTATGATAATACCTCGAAGACACGTCACACGCGATTAAATTATTTCCAACTTGTTATCTTCCGTTCTAGGTACTCTGAATACAAAATGTTTAAATCAATAAACCCATAAACATCTCCTTCGTAGCTTATGAAATTTCGGATGACTTAAACATACAATTTAAGTATAAATTGGTGTTCTACGGTTGAAACAACAAAGGTCCATAATCGGCCTTCCTACTTTTGAATATTACATTTATAAATACAACAAAAGAAAAATATTTAAATATCTACATTGAATCAAATAAATAATTTAAATATTATATTTTACGATAAAACAAAGAAATCACATATTTTAGATACGAACCAAATTTATTTTTACAACTACTCATTTAAATTTAAAATTGCATATATTGGTTAAAACTGTCAAACAGCGTAAGTTCTTCTATACTAGTAGTTGTACTATGCGTACTACCATTAAGATTAAATGTTTGATTTATTTATTGTATTCGTGCTTTTCGACCAGTGTGACAAAAAATATAGTCTCTCCTAAAGAAACTCATATATGGATACGCGAAATAACTTGATGAACGGAAAATGAACGTGTTCAATTATCTGGTGAAAGTGAATGTGAACACGTTCATTGTATAGGTGATTACAATGAGTGTAAATGTTTCGAACACTGATTAAATATATATATTATATATTACATGCAAATTTTAGTTATGTTATATGGTAGAATATTCCGGTGTATGTGGGCATATGAGTCATATTTGCCCAATTTTTGCTCAAATTAGTTTAAACTCTAGGAATACCTAGCTTGTAAACCTAGTCTTGTGTGTGTCACACAACAATATTTTATTTATTATAAACACTGTGATTATGCTTTTGGTTAATTATAATATATTGAATTTGCTGGAAAGATGGTATCGAAGTTTATATTTGTGTATGACAGTTGCAATACCTACATTTAAACTTGTTTTAATGGGTGGGTATCCGAAAAAAGTTGATATGGTGATTGTAACTAATGTAACTTAAAAGAACTAATTACAATTGGTTAAAAAATTAAAGGAATTATAAAAATAGTTAAAATGTTTAAACTTTGGAGATGCTTACACTATATTATGTTTAGCATGTATTATAATATAAACCAATAATGGATTATCGTATAGAATAATCTGGCGTAAGACTAGGGTTGCTAGAATTTTAGATCATATAAAGTGAGCTGTCCATGTCTTCAAGTACCATTGACAATAATATGAAATTTGAGCCATAATTATCAAATAATTTATGTATATTATTAATCGGCTTTTAATACTGCAATGATACGAGCAAGTTTTACAGCAGGTCTATGAGTATATATGGGCAAACCATTCTCGTTTCTTATAACATATAATTATTTATAAGGGCATCATTTTATACAGGTCTTAGGAGCATGACAATGTTTTTATAATATTTATATATTTGATATATTGATTTGTTTAGAAAAAAATAAAAATAGAAATGTCTCTCCGTATTGAAGCTTTGGCGTTAGTAAAACAATAAGTAAATTGGATATACAGAGTGTTCCACTTAACGTAGAACACTCATTATCTCGAAAAGTATTATCTTTTTCTAACTTATAGATTTTCAGCGGAGCGAGTAATTTTAATTTTAAAATTTAAAATAACATTCGATAGAGTTAATCACTCTCTTTTATTAAATAAACTTAAATCTTATGGTTTTTATGATTCATTTCTCTCATGGATTCAATTTTTTTTAACAAATCGAACACAAGCCGTAAAATATGAAAATTATATTTTTAACGAAATTAATGTTTTATCCGGTGTCCCACAAGGATATTATGTGTCGTCATTATTATTTTCTATTTTTATTAATAATATTAATCAAATTTTAAAACACTCAAATTGCCTCTTACTTTCAAATGACACTAAATTTATAATATTATTGATTGTGATGATGATGCGTTAAAGTTACAAAATAATTTAAATAGCCTTTATCAATGGTGTAATAAAAATGATATGCCATTGAATATTAATAAATGTGCGGTCATTTCTTTTTCTTTTTCTTTAAAAAAATAAATGCATTACGATTTGATTACATACATTTATATGATTATGTCGTATAAGACTATCAAGTGAAAACTTTAACTTGTTTTTTGTCATACAGATAATAATTTTAAACCCGCGATCATTGTGCAAGTTATTTTTGAAGATAGTTCTTTAACAAAAATACTCATCAGTCTACTGAATCCCAAATATATCGGTTTTATAAGTTAGTATATGTACTACTCCGATCTATATTTGGATATGACGTATAAATGTTTCGTGCTAAAACTTTAACAAGTTTTTTATCGTACAATTTATAATTTGAATCACGACGATCATTATTCAAGTTATTATTAAAGGTGGTTCTTTGTCAAAAATTTGCATCAGTCTGTCGAATTCCAAATAAATCGATATATATATATATATATTTAATAATAATGCCAGACACAATATTACAAAATGTAACCAATAAACGTCAAAATTTATATAAAACCGAAAAAATGTAAAAAAATGTATACGCACACACAAAAATGCGTATCAGTCTGATGAGTTCAAATAAATCGGTTTAATAAAAACTATATACTATTTCGATCTATACGTTTCATAGGTCGTTCATGTACAAACCTTTTTGACGTACAATTAATAATTTAAAAACCGACCATCATTGTGTTTTAATATTGGTTCTTTGTCAAAAATTCGCATCAGTTTGCTGAATTTTAAAGAAGTCGGTTTATATTTAAAAAAAATTCCAGGCACAACGGTACAAAATGTAACTAATAAACGGCAAAATATATATGAATCCGACAAAAACTCTACGCACACTTAAAAATATTGCAAAAAGTGGCGAAAAAGTACGTATCAGTCCGCTGAACTCCAAATAAATCGGTTTATATCAAGTAGTATGTACTACCCTCGATTTATTTGGGTACGTCGTATAAGTATCTGTATCTTAATACGTCGTATAATCAATAAACGCCAAAATATGCGAAACAGACAAAAAAATGTACGTAAATATATTGCAAAAGTGGCGGAGAGCAAAGCGAGCAGCGAACAGAATAGTGAATACTGAACGGTGACGGCCGGTTTTTAACTAACAAAAGATTCAGAGTATTTCGTTTCATCGTCCGAATCACCGTGGAAGTCATCGGGAGCAGCATATTTACTACAAATGGCCATGGAGGCTGCGTGATTTCTATTCCTATTAGAGATGTGACGGTGTAGTTTTGATAGGCCCCATTTTTCAGCACCAATTTCAAATAATTAATAATTTACGTATATGTTTATACTATTATTTATGTTATGATATATGAATAGGTTGGGTATCCAATACTTATACTATCTTAATTCATGTTAATTATTTTTTTCTAAATGATTACTTATTGAACATGACAATTCTAGAAAATATTGATTATTTTAAAAAATTATTAATTAGTTTTATTAAAATTTATTGAATGAAATCCATTTAAAATTAATAATTCGATAATGCAATCAGCAGTATTCATTGTTGATAAATTATTTATACAATAAAAATATACGTATAAATATAAAATAATGTAAATTATAAACTTAAATTATTTTAGATTCCATTATAAATAACTAATTAACATTGCACGTCAATCAGTATAAACATACTAAATTTTTATACATATACATCGAAATCCTTTACAACATTATTGTTTTCTAGTCGGAATGCTGTTTAGACACAATTAAAACCCTATGCTCGTGTACATTTATACGACATATTTATGGTATAGATATTAGTACTAAATTACTTTACATCAACATTAATCTTTAAAATGCCGATTTTAAACATTCCACCTTCGGACCTCGGAGAAATTAGTTGTTTATTATAATTAAGATTTAAATAAAATGATATTGCAAAAATAAAATTTGTAAAAAGTTTACAACGTGTGTAAATTATCTATCAGAATACTCAAAAATATTTCAAATACCTACGTACAAAATGGCATTAGTTATGAAAAATCTAAAATAAATTTTGTCAATATTACGATATTTGTGAATTTTACCATTTTTCCGAAATTTTTTGGTAGTTTATCTTTTCTCAAAGAAAAATCATTTGAAGAATTAAATAAATTTGCTATACAAAGTACCAACTAGATGCAATTTGCTATTGAATGCATACCCTATTCGTGGTAATCAGACTATTATTTTTACCCTTAAAAGTGTTTTCAGACTATTAATAATACAAAAAATATCATAATATTCAATTCTACTAAATATTTAAACTTTATAAGCTGATAAAACAAAATTGTGGCTTACGATTTTCATAATATTTGGAAATAGATTAATTATTAAATGAGTAGGTTTCTACAATTTTTACAAACCATTAAACCCAAAATTGCATGTACTATTAAACAGTATTGTGAATATAATTACAAAGCTCTATACTTAGTCGGAAAATGAACAATCCATTCCAAAATCTCACTTCTCGTGTTAACTACTTATGTGAATACTCGATACATTTTTAAGTTTCTACGATCAAAAATTGATTTAATTATCGCTAAATAAAAATAATTTAAAATAATTTTGCCGATTTTCCGACATTTTTTTAAGAAATTCGAAAAATAATCTAAATAAAGTGCCAACTAAATGTAATTTTCTACCCGAGAACATACTCTATTCGTGGTTAACAGACCATATTTTTTATACAAAAAAGTGTCTTGAGGCATAAAAAAAAAATTAAATTAAAAAAGCGGGAACGTCAATTTAAGATATATTCTTCTTCGTCGGTACCCTATTTGTGGTAATCGTACCATTATTTCTACCCAGAAGTTTTTAATCTAATTATTTGTGCAAGTTATGTAAAATTTAAAAAGGAAAAAATATAAAAGCAATGCTATATTCATAAACACTTTTTAAGAAATTGGAAACAATATAATATATTTAGGACGATCTTACTAATAGTAGTATAAAAGAGGCTTGTATTTTGTATGATATACAAAATTTTAGAGACTTGGTTAAAGTAGGAGTAGACAATGCATTAGATTTATTAGAAGGCGTTTGTAAATATGATATTTTTAATATTTTATTATGTTTATGATTTAAAAATATTCTCTAGAATATTCCTTAGAAGTTCTTAATAATAGATTGGTTAGTTTTAATTTTTGTTCTGATAAAGGCAGCAAGCCTATTGCATTAAATGCAGAAGAAATTAAAAAATAGGTACAATATTTGTATTTCTGCATCAGAATTGATGACGAGAGTTTTGTAGTGAACCCACACGTTTAACCACGTTCTACATGAAGTCGACGGAATCAGTTCCTCTCGGTATTTTTTGGAGTTCTTCGGTTGTTGGTTTTAAATAAATACACACTGGTTGTATATTATAAAGAAAATTATTTTATTTTTAATAAATATTAGGTTTAAAAAATACCAGAATCGTTTAGTACCAACGGATAACGTTAAAGCCCGAAATATAACTAAACTTCAAAATGTAATCGTCGCTCACTCAGATGTGTGTTTATTGTTGACATCGAATATCGAAAATAGATTTATATAGTAACATCGAAAGCGGATACAAAGTATTGCGGGTATCTACAAACTCTTATTACTGAACACCATCAATTATATCCAGATCTTAAACCAAAAATTATATTTTATGTTACATTATCATATATTATTGAACGAATTTGGACCCCTCATATTATTATGATCAATGAGATTCATAGCAAAACACTTGCAATTAAACATCAGTTGTAATTAAATTATATGTTCATTAAAAGCACTTTAATTAATTAAAAAAAAAAAAAAGGTCCATCAATAATAATATAGGGTGAAAGAAATAAAAAGATATTTGCAAATTGATATAATAGACTTGCTAATTAAGTGTCAATGGATTACTGTAAAAGGCACTAAATAAAAACCCCAAAACGTACTAACTCTTCATATTCATGAAAATAAACTTACAAAGCGGAGCCGGAATCAATCATATGGATAAGTACATTTATGAACCAGTCGTCCTTAGTCAATCTAAAATTGTTTTTACCCGGATTCATAATATCTATTTAGTTTTATTACTTAATGATAGGTAATATATGGGTTATAATGATATATACTCAAATTTATATACCCTTTTATTTCTTTACTTATGTATTGTGCAGCTAATTTTCTTATTTTGTTTTACTTTTTTACATTTTAAAATTAATCTAAGTCAAAAAATATGTAATATACAATAATAATTGAAATAATGTAAATATGTGATATTGTGTAGTATTTAATTAAATAATATATTGTAGCACAGTATCACTGACAAAATATATATTTATTTGTAATTTTACAAATATTGGTAATATATATTATTTGAATTCATTTTCAATTAGTCATGTAAACTTTTAATTATGAGTCAGTTTTGTTCTTTAGTTATTTTGTATATATTTATTTGTTTAAGTTGTTTGTTACTTAAATCATACTTTACATTATTATGTTATATATTATATTTCATTATATATTTAATATATATCATATAATTACTCCTCGGTATAGCAAAATCCAAATAAATCAATTTATTTATTCAAAAACAATGCCAGTAGTACAAAATATAACCAATAAACGCCAAAATATGCAATACTGTCAAAAAATGTATGCACACTCAAATATAGTGCAAAAGTACGTATTTCAGTCTGCTGAACTCCAAATAAATCGGTTTATATTAGACAGTATTTACTACATCGATTTATTTGGGTACGTCGTATAAATATCTGTATCTTAATACGTCGTATAAGTTTTTCATAAACAAACTTTAGCAAAATTCGCATCAGTCTGCTGAACTTTAAATAAATCGATTTAAATTAAAATACAATTCCAAGCACAATGGTACAAAATGTTACCAATAAACGCCAAAAGATGCAAAATCGACTAAAAATGTACGCACACTTAAAAATATTGCAAAAGTGGCAGAATAGTATACGTGTCTGTCTGCTGAACTCCAAAAAAATCGGTTTATATCAAGTAGTATGTACTACCCTCGATTTATTTGGGTACGTCGTATAAGTATCTGTATCTTAATTCGTCGTATAGCCAATAAACGCCAAAATATGCTAAATTGACAAAGAAATGTACGTAAATATATTGCAAAAGTGGTGGAGAGCAAAGCGAGCATCGAACAGAATAGTTAATACTGAACAGTAAACAGTGAATGGCCGATGGTCCTTCGACTGCCAAAGGCTATCGTCCGAATCATCGTTTGCTACACCTTTATTGCACACGGACACGGAGGCTGCGTGATTTTTATTCCCAATATAGAGATTTAAACGGCGTTAATTTGATTAGTTCATTATTTAAGTGCCAATTTTAAATTATTATTTTTTTATTAAAATTTAATATAAACTAAATTAAATATGACTATGCGTTATTTATTCGTTATGTTCTGTTTAAGTAACAACACATGATATTATTATATATGACTTTCCTTTATATAATATGTTTAGGCACAATGGTAACAATAATTCGGTTTTAATATACATTTTATACTGTTAATAATTAATATAATTATTATTTTAATAGCTATATTGAAATTATTCGAATATCGAACACAAGTTTTTCTATACATTTAATTAACTTAATATTATAACCTATTCGGTTTAATTTTAATTTAAAAGTTAAAATATATAATAAGTTATATTGTAAGTAAATTATTTGTTAAATTATATTTAAATGTAATATTGTAATACGAGTATATTTAGTTACATATATCGATTACCTAACAATTTATACTTGAAATATCATATTAAAATACAATAATGTACTAATGTATAAACCAATTACAACACACAATTGATGAAATATGATTATATCATATTATCACTGATTATAGAATAAACTAATCTATAATCAATGGTTATAAGTTTTAACATCAGTGTCACCTGTACTTTCTAGTTCTTTGTCATGTTTATTTGTGCTACAGATAGCACTGATTCATCATTTCTTAGTTCTGTTTTGTCATTCCTGACTTTGTGAGTAGCTATAAATAATATTATTTAACTTCTAAATTTTTAATTTTATATAGGACTATATTTGATAGTAATAAATAATAGTTCTTGTTGTTCGCCACATTTGGATTTTGGTTGTCTTTTGTCTTTCGTGCTGGTGGTCTGACCATATTCTTCGTTATGGTTTCTGGCTTACTGTTATTGCGGCCATTGTGTTCAAATCACGTATTCTTACAAGAAAATTTGTTAATCAACACTATTGGTAATTATCGTTCGAGTAACCTTGTTTCTTGTCATTAATATTGTTTTCCCTATGTTTAGGGTAGTCATTTTTACCTATTTGTGTTCGTGTCTGACGTGGTTTGTCTTTCTATGTTGTGTTGTCCACCTGCCAACAAAAACGGATTTAATTATTCATGTTAAAAGTAAGTGGTGCACCATATTAGAGAAGTATTGTCATACATGTGTTAATATTATATTAACTATTGAAATTCTGAAAGAGAACCATCATAATCAATTGATACATTCTAGAAACAAAAAAATTTTGGCGATGAGATATATTCGTCAATAATTTAATAACTATATATTCATTGTTCATTGCTACATTCCAGACTAGAATCAACAACAGTTTGTGAATGGCAGTTAATACAAACTTCAAGAGAGCTTTGTAAATTCAGTGATTTAGAAACATTTCTAGCCAGTCAGCATATGAAGTTACACAAGACAGAATTTATTTAGGCAGATGCGCCAACTAAAAAAGTATTCTTAACAATTATTTTCTTTCTATATTTATTTATTTATACCTGCAATTCAACATGGAAATTACAATATTAATAACATATTTAAATTTAAATTAAACAATCTAGTAAGTGGGTATATAGAACAAAACAAAACAAAACTGGAATATTAATAAGATATTGTATGTTTTTTAAATTTGATTACTTGAGCAATACACCAAGTTCTTCTTGCCTTTTGACCTCTGTCCGTCGGCATTTATGCAGAGGTGCTAACCCACATTCAAGTCTTGTTCTTTGACTTTCTTCAACAATATGTCTTGTAGTCTGTATCAGTGGCGCAACCAGGATTCACTTTCGGGTGGGGGTGGGGGGTTGTGAATTTGGAAAAAAGAAATCATTTTCAGCAGGTGTTTGGTTTGGAAAAAGGAGTAAGGTTAAGTTAGGTTTATGAATAAAATATTTAAATTACAAATTAAACTGTTTCTATTTATAGGTAATGCATGTTGGAAAATATTATAGGTTCATTGAATATTTAAATATACATACTTTATTCATAATAATTTAATAATTCACAGTTTAAGATTAATTCTTCGTGTAGAGTGCCTTGCCATTTCATCCAGCACCAAATCTGGTCTAACTTCAATATCAATATGTATGTTTAAAGTAGCCATTCCATTTAGTCTCTGCTGTTCTGTGGTGTTACGTAAATAAGTTTTTAACCTTCGAAGTGTAGAAAATGACCTTTCTCCTGTAGCAGTTGTTACTGGCAATGTAATTAAAATTTGTAATAGTTTTGAAATTACTGGATATACTTGAAAATCACATTGAAAATATTTATCTATTACAGATTTTTTATGTTTAACTGATTCCTGGTAATCACAACTTTGGTACCATAATTCTAATTCCCCAAAACTCATTTGGTCACTTACAAGAGAATCAGAACTGTCATTTAAAATATCTACATATAAATTTAAAATTTCTTTAAATTCGAGTTGAATTTCTTTAGTAACAACTTTTACTCCTGGCTTTGGTAGTAAACAAATGAAACTTTTTAATGTGGTTTGGTGTTCCAAAAATCGATTTTTCATTTGGTCCAAGAAATTATCAATAAATGGAATAAATATAGAAACACGATAATAATGTTCCGGACAGTCAGTGGCTGCATTGCATCTCATTGATTGCTTGCCTGTGATTCTGGGAACACATATATTAATATTTAATTCATTACAAATATCTTTAGTTTCCTGAAATATAGAATGAAATTCGTTATCAACGTTATCTCTAATATTTTGAACTGCATACTGTGTTTGACAAGCAAAATTTAAAGCTGTTTCTAGGTCCAAGTTTTCAGACTGGAAGAATTTGCTCAATGGTGCACTCAATGAAAATATTTTTACTAAAATACTTAGAGAAATTTGAAATTTTAGTTGATGTATTGAGGTATTTAACTGGTTTGCTGTAGTAGATGAATCTATATCTCTCCATTTATATATCTCATCTAAAGCATTAATAATGGCAGGCTGAAGCTTATGAAATATCAATACTGCATCGTAACGTTCTATCCATCTTGTAGTACAAAAATGCTTTAGTTTTGATGATTTGGATTCTGGTACTATGTTTTTAATAGATTTTTGTAAAATATTTTGTCTTTTAGGATATCCGAAAAATGTACACACTGATTGCATTATCCCCATAGCATTTCTAAAATTTGCTACATTACAGCTGTATGATATTGCAAGGTTAAGGCAGTGAGATGCGCAATGCATATATAACGCCATAGGGTAGTCATTTCTAATATATGCCTGCACACCGTTAAGCCTACCAGACATTGCTGCTGCCCCATCATACCCTTGACCAACTAAATATTTTACTTCCAATCCAATACTTTTTAAACATTGTAAAATTGTTGTGGCAAGTGCTTGTCCGGTGATATTCTTGACTTCTACAAACTGCAAAAAATCTTCTCGAATCTTTTTTTGCTCAGAATGAACGTATCTTGCACACATTGTCAACTGTTCTTTGTTTGATATATCTGTTAGTACAGAGAACCCTTTAGATTTATTTATATCTTTTACAAGTTGTTTTAGAATTAAATTGTTACACACCGTAAGAATCTCATTTTGTATTTTCCAACTAACATACAATGCATGTTTAGCACTATTTTGTAGATGATCTTCAAGATCTTTATCTCCAGAATCTACTCTAAACCTTAATAATTGTCTGAAATTTTCATCATTATCATAATTAGTAACAGCTAATTCAGTATTTGTGTTACTTTCATTAATAAGTGGTTTATTCTCCCGGTGGCCTCTAAGTGCAATTCCCTGTCTACCACAAAAAAGAACAGTTTGAATTATGGGTATAATGCATTTCCTATTTTTTTCTATTTCTTTTTTCAATGCATTATTTATTTGTAATTCTACAGAGTCCACTTTATTGTTTTTCACAGCAAGAAATTATCATATTTGTATTGACATGTCTTATGATAATTAGTATTAGCATGCATTTGAAATTGGCCTTTGGTACCTATGGCTTTTTTCCAGTTATTATATTTACTAATCACTAAGTTTCCTAAAGTCTGGTGAGCCCCTTTTTCTACTGTATCATGACTAAAAAGTATACATATCCTACAATACGCTCCATCTTGCTCCTTTGAGTATTGTAACCATTTAAACTGAAGCAGCCATGAGTATTGAAATCTTAAATTCCTATTTCCAGATTTAGGAAATTTATAATCAGGATTAGGAAACCATAGTTTTTCTATTGCTATTAACTTTGCATTATCAGTTAATTAAAATAAAATTATTAAAAACTAATTATAGCTATAAGATTAGGTAATAAAATTAGTTAAAATTTATATTTTTGTTCATAAACAAATTAACTTACATTTTTCTCCACATAATAAGAGATATCGTCACTATATCCACTTAATTTATACAATTCATTTGATGTACCAGCTACAGCAAGTTCATTACCAATTACCTAATAATGTAATAATATAATAATATAATATAATTATTGAATAACTATACTAAAGAATATTGATTAAAAAAAAAAAAAAAAAATAGATATTTAACTATTTAAATTATTATTATTTTAATTATATTATTAACAGTTGGTATATCAGTATTAAAGTCCATATTCAAGTCTTGTATTTCATCAAGATTTTTATTTATTTTTATCATACTTGTTGCAGTGACTTCATTTTGTTCTAAAACATTGGATAATTAATTATTTATTAATAAATTTTTTTAAATATACTTACTGTTAGTTTTTAAAGAAAAATATGAATTAATTTTCTTGTTCTTTTTCTTTAATTCTTGTTCTTTTTCCATTTTTTTAACAGCATTTTTTCTATTTTGAGCACTGCTTTTTTTATTAAATTTATTTTTACCCATTGTAAATAGAAAAAAAAATGTTTTAAGGATTACATATTTAATTTTAAAACAATAAGATATATTAGGAAGAATCGTTAGAATATCTATCGTTAGAACACGGACACACGTATAACACGCAGATTGTCATCTCCTACTATAATAATTAATATCATATTATAATTTCATGGAAATATCTGAATATAATATGGCAATCGGCAAAGTAAACAAATTATGGGTTTCATAATTTATTTTTAGCAGTGTTGTTGTTACAAAGTCTGGGCGTCTGGCACTCGCAATCCCACATTTGCGACCCATATCATTACCAGAATAACAAGTAAAACCATATCTATGAAATTGTATAAAGGCAATAACAATAATTTTATAATAGGTAGGTATTAAGATTTATGGTTTATATTATTTATGGATTTTATGGTATAGAACATAAAAATAAAATACATCATATTTGTACAATACAACTGTGATACGAATAATATTCATATTTTATATCAATCGGCCATTTCGGATGTTCAAGTTAAACAAATTTTTCCTGCATAGAATTTTATTAGAAAAATTGGGAAAATTTCGGGGGGGTTATAACCCCCAAACTCCACCCCTAGTTGCGCCACTGGTCTGAATTACACTACACTTGCAAAATAGGAAATCGGTCATGCCTCATTTGTGTAATTGATGGTTATACCTGGCTTTCTCAGTTCTTAATCGGTTCAGGGTCGCCCATTGTGCTCGATTTAACTTGAAACTTGGAACTCTACTGTCAGGGTTGTTTACAAAAGAATGGTTTTGAATGTTAGTGTTTGTCCATCTGTTTGCCCACATCACCTCTATTGTCTTATTTGACAGTGTCAGGCTCCATATAGGGTTTCTGGATTTAAGTCTTGTGGGTGGTTGGTTTGCTTTGTCTCTTTGTATTGGTAAATCTTGATAATTGCTTAAATTCAGTATCATTAACTCAGTCCGACTTGTTGCAATATCTGGAGGAGCTATGTTGAATAAGACCGGCACCCATTCTATTTGAGTAGACTTTATGAACCTGTTATGATTCTCATGGTGTCATTCATTTGTACATAGTCCTTCTTGCAATGTGCACTTCCAGCACACACAGGTGTAAAGTACCACATTGTACACTAGGGCTAGCGCTGAAATGCAAAGCACATTTGCATGACGGCACTAATTTATGCCTGCTAGCTTGGCAATAATGCTGTTGTGTGTCTTTATTTTGTTTTTCACGCTCTAAAGGTGCTGTCTGAAAGTTTCGTCACTTTAACATAAAACATGTTACTTGTAGGTTCACTACAGTGTTTTCTGAAAGTTCTGGCCAATCTTACTCCCAGATATTTAGGTGCTTCTTCGGTTTTTGTTTTTTTGTCATTAGTTTTTATATTTATCACTACTGCCAGTTTGCCAATTGTTAGTTAAATGTGGTTGTGACTGACTTATTTGAATTCAATTTAAGGTACAATTTTTAGAAGTACTTCTGTACTTTTACCAACACCGCTCTCTGTTCAGTACTCTTATGATTTCTTTAAAGGATGTAGCTTATATAACTAGTTGTATGTCATTCACGTATATGAATTTCCTCAACACTATCAGTCTTATTTGCTGTACATACATATATACATATATGTAAGTCTATTTTGTAGGATTTTGTATTTGCTTGTTTTTTTGTGTATTACTCAAACATTTTAACAAAATATAGGGTATCATACTTTGATAAATTTGATGCAATGTTCTATGACAATCAATCTGTCAATCTGATGTTCAGCAATTACATTATTTAATGTCTTGTCTTTCTGGTGTTGATGTAATAAAGATTATTCTAACCACTGAGGGCAACTACCATACAGCTTATGAAGCATTAGTCGAAAGAACAATTCACTAATTATTGAATCACGTATACGTTCCCTAACGAAAACATCCTCTGTTCAAAAGTCATCAGCATCTGCATTAAGAAATTTACACCATCGCACTGTTTCACATGAACGTGCATTAAGGGCCATGAATCTTTCTGTTGATACTTGGGATCTCTGGTTATTAACATTGGTATGTTTTAAACTAAACTCAATAAAGGTTGGTGAATGGCAGTTCACAGTTAATATAAACATCAAGAAAGTATCCTAAGTTCAGTGATTTAGAAAGATTTCTAGTCAATCGTCTGTCAGTGTTGAAATATTAAATTATAATTTAATACCGTCATGTATATAGTATAGAACAGTGGGTATGTTATTCACACTGTGCTACAGTGGCGAGTGCTGATTGAGCATTTATTTGTTTCTTACTGTATAATGATATTTTGTATGGTATGTATAAAGGTAATTATGAGCGCGGCTGAAATATTCAATGTTGTAACAAAAAAATCAAAGAAACCTATTTTAGTGAAACTTAGTACCGAAACTGAAGTAGGAGCTAGAAAAAGATATAATATCGATTATACAGTATGGAAAAGAGCAGATAGTAAGGCTCAAAAGTATACTGTCACGTCATTAAACGAGCATCTTCTGCAGTACATCATGAATTGTTAAACGGCTAGTGTGTACGAGCAGAAGTCGGACACAAGCGTGACACTAATACAACAAAAATTCTATTGGGACACAATGGATCCAAAGGATAATATAGCTGGTCGAAATTAGAAAATCTAAGAAGACAATTAAATCAACTAGGTGAGCCAATCTCGTACTCCGTGTTAATTACAAAATTTTGATGACGTTACCAGACAGCTATAGATATTTTTATAGTGCATGGGACTCAATGAATAGTGAAATTAGAACACTAGAAAATTTGACTTCGCGATTAATGGTTGAAGAAACACAACAAATTTAAGGGCATGAATTTGGTGAAGACAGTGCAAGAAGTTGTGCATTAACTGTGAAATGGGGTAAGACTTATAAAATTCACATAAACAATAAAAATGGAAAAACAAATCCTGGAAACTGTAATTACTGTAAGAAACCGGGCCACTGGAAAAAATACTTCAGAATATTTAAAAATAAACAGGATGAAAATAATTCGAATTCCGGTTTAGCACTCATTGGTGTACAAGGAAAAAATGAAGAAATTAACGACTCAGACAAATGGTATATGGACTCTGGAGCGAGTGACCACATGACAATCAGGAGAGAGTGGTTTCTTAATAATGAAATTTTTGATCTAAAATTACCAATGCGTATTGGTAATGTTAAATATATTATGGAAGTTGAAAAAGGTAACATAAATATTCATGCTTATGTTGAAAATAGGTGGAAAAACGGTTATTTAGCAAATGTATTACATGTGCCAGAAATAAAGTAAATTTATTTCCATGTGGGGCATGTCTAGATAAGGGATTTAAAATGATGACAGATAGTCAAGGGTGTATGTTTATAAGAAACAATCGTGTAATTGCTGTCGGTGTGCGTGAGAATAAATTATTTTCAATGTTAATCATGACAGATATTTCACAGGAAATGGAAGTTCATAGAATAGATTATCAAGAAACTTTCAGTCCAGTTGTGAAGTATGAATCTATTCGATTAATGCTTGCTTTAGCAGCAGAAAATAAATTAGTACTTAAACAGTTTGACATAAAGACAGCATTTCTTTACGGTGATCTTGAAGAAGAAATATATATGATGCAACCCATAGGTTATGAAGACGGGAGTATACAAGTTTGTAAACTTCAGCGTAGCTTATATGGTCTAAAGCAAGCCCCTAAGTGTTGGAACAAAAAGTTCAAAAATATGCTATCAATTTTTGATCTAAAGGAAACCAGAGCGGACTCTTGTCTTTATACAAATAAGGAAAATAATAATTTACTAATAGTAGCTATTTTTGTAGGTGATGGAGCAGCGCCAAACAGTAAGTTTATCAACGATCTGGTAAGACATTGCAAGGACAATTTTGAGACTAAGGAAAGTGAATTGGATTAATTTCTGGATATAGAAATTGATCAGAGGATTGATGGATCAATTTTCATACATCGAACATCATACTGCAGAGGGAGCTCCATATCAAGAAGCTGTATGAAGTTTATTGTACTTAAGTCAAATAACGAGACCTGATATCACATTTGCAATGAACTTGGTCAGTCGCTATCTAGAAAAACCAAAAGAATAATTCCATATCTCAGAAGAAAACTTGAAATACAAGTTAATAGTTCTTAATTATTGTATAAACTAAATTATATATTGTAGCACAGAATTCATTTTCAATTAGTCTTGTAAACTTATGATTATGAGTCAGTTTTATTCTTAAGTTAGTTTATATATATATATTTATTTGTTTAAAATATTTTTAAAATATTGTAATTAAATGTTGCAATTGTTTGTGTTACTAAAATGACACTTTACATTATTATTATTATATATGTATAAATGAAACTATTGTAATAAATTTATTATTTATACTATAAAATTTTTTTTTTATATAATTTATTTAAAACTCAATATAATTTTATTTATAACAGGCAGAAATGTAATGGTTATTAGGTAAAAACTCTAAAATTACTTTTATTGCAATTGCAATTTAATTGTTGTATTAACCAATGTATTAGTTATTTATGGGTTTAGGAACTTCAAGCTTTTACATATTTTTTTAGGACTATTTTATAACTGGTAAAGTTAAACTACAAACTCATTCAAGATATGAGGAATCAATATACAAAATCTTATTTTGTACATTTAAGATTTTTGGTTATTTGAGCATATTTAAGCATTATTTAGTTTTTTAATGCTTTTATTTAGCTATTAAAAAATAATAATAAATTACTGCTATCACATGTTATTTCCAAATGATTTCCACTACCCTTGTAATGTACATTCCATTGTATCATATTGTATATGTAAATTGACAATATTCTAAAATATGCACAACTTTTCTAATTGAATGAAAAATAATCATTTAGACAATGTTAGTCTTGGTACTCTTGGTAATTCTTGGTCCATATTTGGACATTTTTTAGTGCATATTTATGTGTTTTTTAGAGCTATAAGTCCCTAAGCCTGGTTATATATTACAGATCATATTAGTCATTAAGTACACAAAGTAACATTATTTGTTTATTCACTAAACAATTAATATTTATCTTTACTATTTTTGTTATAAGTTATGAGTGCAACTGGAAATTCTGGTAATAGCTATCATATTCTAGTGTTGATTACCAAAAATTAGTGCATATACAAAGTTACAAATTTTAGTAAAATTTTGTCATACAACTTATTATTTTAAGCCCGACGATTCTTGTGCAAACAGTTTTTTAAAGATGGTTTTTGGTGAAAATACTCCTCAGTATGCCAAATTTCAAATAAATTGATTTATATATTTAAAAACAATGCCAGGTTAGGTTAGAGAGTAAAGTGAGCAGCTATTTGAATAATGAATACTGCAGTACAGTGACTGAACACTGACCGTGGCTAATTGCCATGGAACTGACAATGGTATCGGACGATTCATCGTGGAGATCATCAGGTGCAGAACACCTATGTCAGTAGTTTTCAACCTTTTTAAGAATGTGGTATACTTTATCATCTACAAAATTTTCCGCGGCACACCAATATATATAATAAGTACGTGAAGCATAATATTTTATGTATAATTTATATACACATATATAGGTACACTGTTTACAATCTATTCTATTAGATGGTTAACTATTGTGAAATAAATGAATACAATAATGAAAAAATGTGTTAGCAGAAATATTTATTTTATATGATTATAATATTATTTTACAATGAAATAAAAATACATCGGTTAATAACATATGTGCTTGACAAATGGTGCACAAATGTTTTATTAGAGGACGAACAGTCGACAATCTCACACTCAGTTCTTCTATAGTACGAAATCATTCCCTTTTTTTACTTTTTATTGTTGTTTATATATTTCAGAAAATTCTGTTTGAGCGAGTATCGAAAATTTGTTAATGATCATTACTTTAAATTTTTAACTTCATTGTTCGATCATTTATAGTAAATACAAACATATTAAACTATTAATAAATTTATCTATAGCCCGTTAAAATATTTTGTTTTGTAAATTAAAAATGAGTTTATTGATTGAATAAGATTCATTTCTTATTTCCCACTTTTTTTTCTTATTTTTCTTTTCTTTTTTTTTAACAATGTGTTTATAAATTAAAAGGAAGTATTTTAAACTATTTTTAATAGAGAATCTTCGTCCTTAATAATTATAACGTTGATGCCTTCATTTTAATGGCAAAATTTTTAGCATCTTTAAACCATGTAAATTTATATTCAATCTCTCGAGCCTTAGTTCAGGTTTTCTAGAAGAAATTTCTATTTGATTGTATTAGATGTCCGTTGATGTAGATATTCTCGTTTGTTCATTCTTTATATACTTGTTTCGCCTTTAACATTTTTTATGCCTTATTAATATTATAAAAAAAAAAACAATAAAAAAAGACATTTTCCCTAATTTATATATAATGCTATAAGTAGCACTTTCTTTACCAGTTAACTCTGCAACGTGCAAGCGATCTTTTTCAGTTATGCAAAAAATAAAGGCATGGATGAGAACGTCATCTGCTCCACAGTCGTTTTACAAACCTGTCTGTTTTACATAAAGATTTACTAAAAAGTGTATTTTAAAGATAATGATTTTATTTTATTTTTATTTCTATTAACTTTCAAGATAACATACTGTTTTTTTTTTTATTTGTTAATTTTCAAGTTGTAATTCAATTTCAATATAAATTTGTTTGTTGTATTATAATGTAATGCTTAAGTGTTAATAAAAATGAGCTAGAAAATAAGTCTTAAAACATTTTAATTTTTCAACATTACAGTCATGATTTTAATTTTTATCAATGTAACAAAAGAGAATGCTCAAGACTTTTTTATTAAAAATTTCTTATCGTAAACATTTATTAAAATAAGTACTAATGTATTACCTTCCGCGTCTCAACAGAGTTACTTCGTTTTAACATTTAACTTCTAATATTGTTATTTTAAAAATGTGAATAATAAATAATTTACTACGCAGAATGAAATTATGAATAAAATAATAAATACTTTCCTTTTAATTCTTTATTTTATTGTTTCTAATTATATTATGTCTAGGATAGCTGTGCATGTTGTAATTGATGGGATAGAAACTTTTTTTTTTCTGAGGTTATTGCTGTTTGCGTAATGAATTATGTTGAACAAATGATATCTGAAATACAAATTTCAAAAGAATGTCTTGGATTCAGTTATAATTAGGTGCAGTTAATGTTACTGTGCATTCTATCTTATCGTTCAACAACAGTGTCAAATGTTTTTTTTAGCCTTGCTTTTTCACCCTTCAGATAGAGTATAATTTGGAAATTAAGTAATTTTTAAACTCTTAATTTTTTGATTGAAAGTAGTATATATACATAGATATTCCATTACTCAATGAGAACTTATATTTCGATATAGGCCTTATTGTAAGAGATTACCTTGGTTTAAATTCTATTACTGGTTTTGTTGAAAATTCTATCTAATTTCTGTTATAGAATTTGATAAACGGAAAAATCGGATTTAAAAATTCAATATTATGACAATATTACTCTTTTTAATTAATAAAAAAGTATGTCAATAATTTAAATAAAAATTATTCATCAGCAGGAGGATTAAAAGAAAAAATGTATTTGGTTAGATATTAAAGATTTTAATTTGTTTGATCAATTAAATTTAGATATTATGCACGATGCATTTAAAGGGTCAGCTAAATAGCATTATGTGTCATATTATACCACAAAAAATACTTGAAACTCTTTTCAATGCAAGTATTAAATGATAGAATATTTGGTTTTTAATTTAGACCAGAAAATAACAGTAAATAATATTTACTTCTACTTGGTACTTTATTTAGCTCATTTTTCGAATTTTTCCTTGGAATAAAAATTATTACGTGAATAATACTGGTTATCACTATAATACTAATATTACTGAATATCATGTAATTTACACTAAGAATAGATTAACTTATAGTAATATTGAATACATTTTTTGGATAATCAACTTAGGTACTTTATATTGCAACATTATTACTGCATATTTATAATGTAAAAAACGATTTCACATTTAACTAGGTACCTTATCATTAGTAAGTTATTTCAATACAATATGTCAAACTTTTATTCGACTTCTTATGTACATTTTGTGAACATATGTATTTAAAACAATTTAATAAATAAGTACAAATTATATTATTAAATAAACATTATTATTTATTATAATAATAAATTGTTAAGTATATTCTTAGTTTATAATGGCTGATATCACTCTGAGAGTTATGTCTGAGATTATAATATATTATATTATGTAGTATGTACTACTTTGATCTATTAGGGTACGTCGTATAATTATTTTTGTGTCGTGTTTTTTTGTCATATAACTTTAAATCTAACCATTATTGTTTTTAAAGACGGTTCTTTGTCAAGAATTCGCATCAGTTTATCGAATTCCAAATAAATCGATTTATATATTATAACGATACAAAATGTAAGCAATAAACGCCAAAATATGCAAAACCCACAAAAAAATTTGCAAAAGTGCAAAAGTGGCGGAAAAATATGTATCAGTGTGATGGAATCAAATAAATAGGTTTATATTAGGTAGTAGGTAGCATGTACTACTTTGGTCTATATTTCTTATAAGTTGTTCATGTATAAATATTGGCATGTTATTTGTCGTACAATTTATAATTTTAAAACCAACCATCATTGTTTTTAAAAATGGTTTTTTGTCAAAACTTCGTATCCGTCTGCTTTTTTCCAAATATATCGATAAATTAATATGTAAAAAAACAAACCTAGGTTTGTACAATGGTACAAACTGTAACCAATAAACGCTAAAATATGTTAAACTGATAAAAATGTACGCACACTCAAAAATATTGCAAAAGTGGCGGAAAAGTACGTATCTGTCTATTGAGCTCCAAATAAATCGGTTTATATTAGGTAGTACGTATTACTTCGATTAATTTGGTTACGTCGTAAAAAGTATCTGTATCTTAATACGTCGTATACGTCATTCATGTACAAACTTTAGCAACTGTTTTTTTTTCAGTCTGCTGAATTTTAAATAGATCGGTTTATATTTAAAATCAATTCCAGGTACAAAATGTAACCAATAAACGGCAAAATATATGTGAAACCGACAAAAACTCTACGCACACTTAAAAATATTGCAAAAATACGTATCTGTCTGCTGAACTCCAAATAAATCGATTTACATCAAGTAGTATGTACTACCCTCGATTTATTTGGGTACGTCGTATAAGTATCTGTATCTTAATACGTCGTATAACGAATAAACGCCAATAGATGCGAAACCGACAAAAATGTACGCACACTTAAAAATATTGCAAAAGTGGCAGAATAGTATACGTGTCTGTCTGCTGAACCCCAAAAAAATCGGATTTTATAAAGTAGTATGTACTACCCTCGATTTATTTGAGTACGTCGTAAAAGTATCTGTATCTCAATACGTCGTATAACGAATAAACGCCAAAATATGCGAAACAGACAAAAAATGTACGTAAATATATTGCAAAAGTGGCGGAGCATCAAGTTAGCAGCGAACAGAATAGTGAATACTGAACGATGACGGCCGGTGGTAAACTGGCAAAAGATTCAGAGTATTTCGTTCCATCGTCCGAATCACCGTAGAAGTCATCGGACGCAGTATCTTTATTGCAAAAGGCCACGGAAGCTGCGTGATTTCTATTTCTATTAGAGATGTGAACCGTGTAGTTTTGATTATCCCAATTATTTAGCGCCAATTTCAAATAATTAATTATTTACGTATATGATTGTACTGTAACAGATGATATGATATATAAATAGATTGGGTATCCAATATTCATACTACAAGGTGGGGCAAATCAAACAGTGCAGTTTTGAGAGGTTGGTTTTTCTTGTATGGTGGAGATAGTGAGATTTTGGTGGTATCATTTCGTCTTGCGGGCCATGTCATTATCAGTCATTACTATGGTTTGGTCTGGTGAAAGTCAAGGCTTTGTCGTCCGTACGACTATAAATACGTATGAATTGCTCACAAGAATTGTTGAACCGGATCCATGTGTGGTGAACATTTTTCAGGGGTGATATGAGGTGGCCCGCGTGCTCACCGGATTTGAGCATTTGTGATTTTTTCTTGTGGGGATACCTGAAGCATAGGGTTTTTAAACATCGGCCTCACACATAACCTAACCTAACTGAAAGAACGAATTCGGGAGGAAATTGATGCTATACCAATAGAAATGTGTCAAAATGCGGTCGAAAACTTCAGAAATCGCCTTCATTAATGTATCGTTGCTGGCGGCCATCATCTTTCTGATGTTATTTTATAAACGTGATACATAAAACGGCATGATATACTGAAGAAAATTAAATAAATATAATTTTTGTAATTTGCGTAGTTTTTTTTAATAGCCTGTCTAAACTGCACTGTATCTTTTGCCTCACACTGTATCTTAATTCATGTTAATTTTGATTTTTTTTTTTCAATATGATTACTTATTGAACATGGAAACTCTGGAAAATATTGATTATTTTAAACAATTCTTCATTTTTTATTAAAATTTATTGAATGAAATCCATTTAAAATTAATTAATCGATTATGATAAGAATAATGCATTAAAAATATACATATAAATATATAAACATTTAATACATAATAAATACCCGCGATTCCGTCAAATCATATTTCCCGATACTTAAAAATTCATAATTTCGTTTTCTATTGGCCATACCTCGTACATAATTATATATATTATACATTTTTAGATAAATCTTAGTTTAATATTTAGACAGATAATAAACCAACCCGTTCCAAAGTTGTACAATACGTGTATATCTACAATTTCAACTCAATTAGTTATCACGGTATAAATAAATTTAAAAAAACGGAAACTGTAATTTTATCGGTTTTCTGCCACTTTTTGTTAGTGTTTCTTCACCCAATGAAAATCTTATGAGAAATTCGAAAAATGAACTAAATAAGGTATCAATTAGATACAATTTTTTACCGAAAGCATACCAAATTTAAAGTAATTTGACCAATAAATATTTCTATTCGTAAAAATTTGTCATATAACATAAAAAAAACATCTTTGTAAATTCAATATATCCAATAGAAAATTTTACACGTAAAATATTTACTAGACCTTAGGTTTTATAATTTAAATCACGTTTCAATTCAAAAAATGTAAACTCCCGAAGGAAGTATTATGACTAAACAAAAATTTTGTGTGTCAAAACGCGCACAAAAATAGCTGATATATCATTACAATTTTTTAACAACACACTATAATATAATAACCATTATGAGTATGCTATTATTACAAATAAAACGTTAATTATAATTAGCTGATATAGCCTACTTCCAATATTAGATAAATTTACTCATTTTAACCGTACAACACTCTTTACCGCCACATGCAATGAACAGAGGTTTTTTCAAATAAATCGGCAAGCCACATAACTATAACGCACAAATAATATATTGAATTAATAAATCGAAATCCACAGTGGTTAAAATTCTTAAATATATTAATTATTGCTTTCATTATTTTATCGAAATGATTTTTTGACGCTAGCCCGTTTGGTAATGTTAAAAAAAATGCACTTATTTTATGTTTAATCGTATCCCACTGTTCAGTTCTCCTTTTTCCCGACAGAAAATAGAATCTGTGTACTTAAATATAATATGAAAAGTGTATTGTAATTTAAAAGTTTTATAGTTGTAAGAAAAAACAAATTTTACTAAAACATAATAATGAAGCGACTATATTACTTAGGTATCTTGCACTTTGAGTTTGCTAGTGGAATGCTATCCTGTGAAATATTAGCCAGCGCTATACTAGCTTCAGGTGTAGTAATTAAATCCGTCGTATTAGTTTGATGAGTTAAAGTTTTTATATCTTTTTTTCTGATTCGGTCTAAAAAACAATATAATTAGCATCAAACGTCATTTATGTAAACCTTTATTGTTGATTTATTTTAATAGTATATTTTATAGTATTCGATAGACATGTATATCTTATAACGTTAATAAATTAAATTTAAACTACTATAATAGTCAAGAACGAATTAAATGTTTCATAATATAATATTATTATCTTTAATTCGATTCATTATTGTTCATAACAAATGGAACTTAATATAATTGTCAATTAAATAATTCTAAATGCATTATTTTAAGATATTTTGAAACCCGTATTTCCGTTCAACAATGTACGAGTAGTTTATTTATTATAATATGTCGATTAATAACATAATTATGGAATTAAAATAAATAAAAATCATATATTCATAATATATTGTCAATTAAAATTAGTTAGATAAAAATGGTTAAACAATCATTTGGGTTTGATTCATTTATATTTTCGTAATATTTAAATATGTGTATATTCTATACAATATTTAATTTTAATTTATAATATCATAAAAATACATACGTCTAAACTGTTTAAACAAGGTATATTTTCATTCTTGCTTTCCGAATTATCTGCGTTATTGTAAATCGTAGTCTTGTGTACTGTGACGTTACCCTTTAATCAAAGTAGAAAATTATAATATTTGGTATGCATTTATATTATAAATAAATAGTTACATACTTCAAAAATACTTCTATAGATTAAACTATTACTTGGATCGTTCGTGTTAACCGAAATATCACTGTCGGTATCTTCTGTCATTCTAAGTACTGTATCGTTACCCTTTAATAAAAATAGGAAATAATTATAATACATTATAATTGAATGTAATATAATTTTACACAAAGATTGAATGAAAAAATCATAAATGAAAATGATTGCAAACCTCTTTTGTTGTCAAATATTTATACACAAGTATTTTCCATATAATATATAAATTGTTTGATGTGTTTCAACATTACTTTACTCATTTTAATTTTCGGGGTTTCGTCATCATCAATAATTAAATTTGACATAAGGTTATTATGGTGTTTATCATTTTCGAAAATATCAAATTTTTCAAAAACTTCTCTTTCAGCTTTTGCAGGTTTGAATAAAAAAATTTCGTAATCTTCTCCAAAATTTGCTTTTGGGTTTCTATAAATTTGAATGTAGAATAATACTTTATAGCTGGACATCAAAATTACAATTTCATAATATAAAAAAAAAAACTTTAGGTTGCATTTATTTAAATATAGATACAAATTGTGATTACGAAATATTCTTGAACAAAAAATATCTGTAAAACAATATTAATAATCTGATTCGTGGCAAGGGGGCAAGGGGGGCGCCCCATAAATTGAAAACGTATAAAACAATAGTTTTTCTATATGTTTTTAATTAATGAATATTTTTTAGCAATAATATATTTTTAAGATTTTTTATTTAAATTTTGCTCACTTTAATTTTCAAAGGCATATTTGTCTGTTCATTGTCATCTTTAATATGATGTTCTAGCTTATAAAAGCAACAGCATGGTTGATGTAATCAATTGCATTTGGTTATCTGTAAATTTAAATTTAATTTTTATTTAATGAGTATTTAAAATACTCTACTGTTTGAATAATATTCAACGATGTAAGTATTGATATTGATAGTATTTATAAATTAGGTATAAAACGTAACTGATTTAATTTATGATTCTATAGGTATGTATGAACTGTAGACATCAACGCATTAGGGAAAGGACTAAGAATTATGAGAATTTAAATTAGGTAATCATGTATGATTTTGTAGAAAATGATCATGAAATTATTAGAACAAGGAATATTTAATGATGATGAGTGATGATGTATATTATTCGACTGTATGAGACAGCTGGGTTCAAGAACTTAGGTAATAGTAGTTTTTAGAAGGACATGGAAAATAGTGGATATTTTAGTGATAGGTGGAGAGGAACACCTAAGAAGATGTGGATAGGAGGAATAGAAAGTTATATGAAGATAGCTGGTGTATAAATGGACGAGATGAAGGAGATCGAGATCTAAGGTGATGTAGGACTCGAGTGTCTGACCCTGTATGTTTGGATGGTATGACGAATAAGTAAGTGAGTATGATACGCGGAAATATACATGTATACAATAATAACTTTAGATTTCCGATATGATTCTGAAATCCCTTCCATCATGCTTCTTAATGATTGTGCCCAGAGAGATACTTGATTAACCATATACGTAATGGTAATATAATATTATATGAGTTAATTATGTGTAAATGTTACGTATTGATGCGCATTCGTGTACGTCTCTGGGCGCAGTGAGAAAATCGGTCAATGGGTCTTGTTTATTGACAAATTTTGTTTAATAATTACGTTGCGAAGAGACCATTGTAAGCTAGAATAGTAATAATAATTATTATTATTTTAAATAGGTATCTCGTATCTAATTATTTATTTGTTTATTTTTTTATATTATTATTCTTTATCTTTTGAAATAATATTAATAAGCAATCTACTTTATCCTTCTCTTTGTATTTTTTAATAGAGGATTTTTGATTTTTTCTAATTATTTACAAGAATATGTTCAATATAATAATATTTTTGCTATATTACGTTTGATATTTAAAATTCTCTATTTTACTTGGTATTATCAGTAACCGGACATTATAAAATAGCCGTTTGAAGAGTTTCTTTAGGAAAGACTATACCTTTTATCACACTGGCCGAAAAGACCGAATACAATATATAATTCAGAAATTTAATTTTAATGGTAGTATTCATCTACTAGAATAACAGAGGTTGGGCTATTTGGTAGTTCTAACCAATATAGGTAGTTCTAAATTTAAATGTATATTTGTATAAACAAGTTTGTTTAGTACATAATATATGTAATTTCTCTGTTTTATGAACAGAGATTCTGGCTCTTGTATATTTTATTGAGTATTGTCATTGATAGTTTACAAACGTAATAAAATTTTGGTATGAATTATCTCATATATATCTTATGTATAAAATTATAATATCATTCATTGTAATTTCGTGGTCAATAATAAATTTAAAAATGTTTATTTAATAAATTAATTTCTAAAATGCAATAGAAACTGTAGGTACACTAACATACCTACAACATACATTGCAGAGTTCAAAAATGACTGTCATAGTCATTTAAAAATTTAAAATCTATAGATCAACCAATAAAAATTCGGTCGTATAACCTAATTAGTAACTAGTAACTATTTTATTTCTTTATAATATTAGTTTAAAACTATTACCATTGATTATAGAATAGACTATTATACTATAGTCTATTCTATATTCAATGCTATTACATTTCATAAATAATTCCAAAAAAAAAAAATAAAAAAATAAAAAAAAATACAAATTGTATTAATAATATATTAATTTAACATAATATTAAAGATTTTAATTTAACACATTGTATGCACCCGGAATGACCAGTGAATAATAATTAAGACTATTTTCAAATATAAAATTGAAAAATTTTTTTTTTTGCTTCACTCAAATCAAAAACTTGTTTTTACTAAAAAGCTATACTAACTACCACCCTCCCAAAATTTTTTTCGGATTTTTTGTGAACGTTCGAAATAAAATGTAAACTTTTATCCCACTTCCCACAATATTTTCATTAAGAAGAAATATTATTTATATTTTTTCCTTGGCTTCATCCAAATCATACTTACGGTTTTACGTACTACCCCCCACGCATAATTTTTTTAGTATTTCTTGGGGATTTTCAAAATAAAAACATTTATCTTAATTTTGATAATATTTTCATTTAGAAAATAATAAATTTTAAAAGTTGAATTTGAAAATTTTTACACAATGTCGAAATGTGAGTATAGATAAGTATATTATTAGGATACTTTAATAATTATTGGTAAAATTTAATTAAAAAATGTTGATATACCTAATTAAATGAATTTAAATTGATACCTACATAAATATGTCAATAGAATAATAAATTAATAAAATCTACAAACAAATATATAATAATGTGTAAATATAATATATTTTTAGTTTGAGAAATAATTTAATTAATTTTATATGTAGTAACATAGCTATACTCATATTACAATATTACATTTAAATATAATTTACTTACATTATAACGTATTATAAATTTTAACTTTAAATTTAAATTAAACCGAATAAGTAATAATATTAAGTTAATTAAATGTATAGAAAAACTTTTGTTCGATATTCGAATAATTTCAATATAGCTATTAAAATAATAATTATAATAATGATTAACAATATAAAATTTTGTCAGTGATACTGTGCTACAATATATTATTTAATTAAATACT
>JABCUB010000007.1:2849715-2866005 GCA_013282895.1 Eriosoma lanigerum | reverse complement strand
CATGATGTACTGCAGAAGATGCTCGTTTAATGACGTGACAGTATACTTTTGAGCCTTACTATCTGCTCTTATCCATACTGCATAATCGATATTATATCTTTTTCTAGCTCCTACATCAGTTTCGGTACCGAGTTTCACTAAAATAGGTTTCTTTGATTCTTTTGTTACAACATTGAATATTTCAACCGCACTCATAATTACCTTTACTTGAAATATCCACATATGCCAGTTCGATGCATCATTCACATGTATCTTTTTACAGATTCGCCTTACACGAATTTCCTATACACTAATAAAAATAATACAAATGGTTGAAGTACTTCCTCTATATTAAAACTGTTAAAATATACTAAAACCATATTAAACCTTGTTTACGGGTATTGGGCGCATAACCTGTTGAGTACCTTAGATTTAACAAAGAAAAAAGGATTATAATATAATAACAATATGAATAATAATACGATGAATAAATGTGTGTGGCGTGTATTACATATAAACGACGACTGCCCGTGTCATTGCATAAAAATATCATTATACAGTAAGAAACAAATAAATGCTCAATCAGCACTCGCCACTGTAGCACAGTGTGAATAACATACCCACTGTTCTATACTATATATATGACGGTATTAAATTATAATTTAATATTTCAACACTGACAGACGATTAACTAGAAATCTTTCTAAATCACTGAACTTAGGATACTTTCTTGATGTTTATATTAACTGTGAACTGCCATTCACCAACCTTTATTGAGTTTAGTTTAAAACATACCAATGTTAATAACCAGAGATCCCAAGTATCAACAGAAAGATTCATGGCAATGCACATTCATGTGAAACAGTGCGATGGTGTAAATTTCTTAATGCAGATGCTGATGACTTTTGAACAGAGGATGTTTTCGTTAGGGAATGTATACGTGATTCAATAATTAGTGAATTGTTCTTTCAACTAATGCTTCATAAGCTGTATGGTAGTTGCCCTCAGTGGTTAGAATAATCTTTATTACATCAATACCAGAAAGACAAGACATTAAATAATGTAATTGCTGAACATCAGATTGACAGATTGATTGTCATAGAACATTGCATCAAATTTATCAAAGTATGATATCCTATACTTTGTTTAAATGTTTGAGTAATAAACAAAAAAACAAGCAAATACAAAATCCTACAAAATAGACTTACATATATGTATATATGTATATAAAGCAAATAAGACTGATAGTGTTGAGGAAATTCATATACGTGAATGACATACAACTAGTTATATAAGCTACATCCTTTAAAGAAATCATAAGAGTACTGAACAGAGATCGGTGTTGGTAAAAGTACAGAAGTACTTCTAAAAATTGTACCTTAAAATGAATTCAAATAAGTCAGTCACGACCACATTTAACTAACAACTGGCAAACTGGCAGTAGTGATAAATATAAAAACTAATGACAAAAAAACAAAAACCGAAGAAGCACCTAAATATCTGGGAGTAAGATTGGCCAGAACTTTCAGAAAACACTGTAGTGAACCTACAAGTAACATGTTTTACGTTAAAGTGACAAAACTTTCAGACAGCACCTTTAGAGCATGAAAAACAAAATAAAGACACACAACAGCATTATTGCCAAGCTAGCAGGCATAAATTAGTGCCGTCTTGCAAATGTGCTTTGCATTTCAGCGCTAGCCCTAGTGTACAATGTGGTACTTTACACCTGTGTGTGCTGGAAATTCACATTGCAAGGACTATGTACAAATGAATGACACCATGAGAATCATAACAGGTTCATAAAATCTACTCAAATAAATTTTGGTGCCGGTCCTATTCAACATAGCTCCTCCAGATATTGCAGACAAGTCAGACTGAGTTAATGATACTGAATTTAAGCAATTATCAAGATTTACCAATACAAAGAGACAAAGCAAACCAACCACCCATAAGACTTAAATCCAGAAACCCTATATGGAGCCTGACACTGTCAAATAAGACAATAGAGGTGATGTTGGCAAACAGATGGACAAACACTAACATTCGAAACCATTCTTTTGTAAACAACCCTGACAGTAGAGTTCCAAGTTTCAAGTTAAATCGAGCACAATGGGCGACCCTGAACCGATTAAGAACTGAGAAAGCCAGGTATAAACATCAATTACACAAATGGGGCATGACCGAGTTCCTATTTTGCGAGTGTAATGTAATACAGACTACAAGACATATTGTTGAAGAAAGTCAAAGAACAAGACTTGAATGTGGGTTAGCACCTCTGCATAAATGCCGACGGACAGAGGTCAAAAGACTAGAAGAACTTGGTGTATTGCTCAAGTAATCAAATTTAAAAAACATATAATATCTTATTAATATTCCAGTTTTGTTTTGTTTTGTTCTATATACCCACTTACTAGATTGTTTAGTTTAAATTTAAATAAGTTATTAATATTGTAATTTCCATGTTGAATTGCAGGTATAAATAAATAAATATAGAAAGAAAATAATTGTTAAGAATACTTTTTTAGTTGGCGCATCTGCCTAAATAAATTCTGTCTTGTGTAACTTCATATGCTGACTGGCTAGAAATGTTTCTAAATCACTGAATTTACAAAGCTCTCTTGAAGTTTGTATTAACTGCCACTCACAAACTGTTGTTGATTCTAGTTTGGAATGTACCAATGAACAATGAATATATAGTTATTAAATTATTGACGAATATATCTCATCGCCAAAATTGTTTTGTTTCTAGAATGTATCAATTGATTATGATGGTTCTCTTTCAGAATTTCAATAGTTAATATAATATTAACACATGTATGACAATACTTCTCTAATATGGTGCACCACTTACTTTTAACATGAATAATTAAATCCTTTTTTGTTGGCAGGCAGACAACACAACATAGAAAGACAAACCACGTCAGACACGAACACAAATAGGTAAAAATGACTACCCTAAACATAGGGAAAACAATATTAATGACAAGAAACAAGGTTACTCGAACGATAATTACCAATAGTGTTGATTAACAAATTTCCTTGTAAGAATACGTGATTTGAACGCAATGGCCGCAATAACAGTAAGCCAGAAACCATAACGAAGAATATGGTCAGAACACCAGCACGAAAGACAAAAGACAACCAAAATCCAAATGTGACGAACAACAAGAACTATTATTTATTACTATCAAATATAGTCCTATATAAAATTAAAAATTTAGAAGTTAAATAATATTATTTATAGCTACTCGCAAAGTCAGGAATGACAAAACAAAACTAAGAAATGATGAATCAGTGCTATCTGTAGCACAAATAAACTTGACAAAGAAATAGAAAGTACAGGTGACACTGATGTTAAAACTTATAACCATTGATTATAGATTAGTTTATTCTATAATCAGTGATAATATGATATAATCATATTTCATCAATTGTGTGTTGTAATTAGTTTATACATTAGTACATTATTGTATTTTAATATGATATTTCAAGTATAAATTATTAGGTAATCGATGTGTAACTAAATATACTCGTATTACAATATTACATTTAAATATAATTTAACAAATAATTTACTTACAATATAACGTATTATATATTTTAACTTTTAAATTAAAATTAAACCGAAAGGTTATAATATTAAGTTAATTAAATGTATAGAAAAACTTGTGTTCGATATTCGAATAATTTCAATATAGCTATTAAAATAATAATTATATTAATTATTAACAGTATAAAATGTATATTAAAACCGAAATATTGTTACCATTGTGCCTAAACATATTATATAAAGGAAAGTAATATATAATAATATCATGTGTTGTTACTTAAACAGAACATAACGAATAATTAACGCATAGTGTTATTTAATATAGTTTATATTAAATTTTAATAAAAAAATAATAATTTAAAATTGGCGCTTAAATAATGAACTAATCAAATTAACGCCGTTTAAATCTCTATATTAGGAATAAAAATCACGCAGCCTCCGTGTCCGTGTGCAATAAAGGAGTAGCGAACGATGATTCGGACGATAGCCTTTGCCAGTCGAAGGACCATCGGCCATTCACTGTTTACTGTTCAGTATTAACTATTCTGTTCGCTGCTCGCTTTGCTCTCCGCCACTTTTGCAATATATTTACGTACATTTTTTGTCGGTTTTGCATCTTTTGGCGTTTATTTGTTATACGACGTATTGAGATACAAATACTTATACGACGTACCCAAATAAATCGAGGGTAGTACATACTACTTGATATAAACCGATTTATTTGGAGTTCAGCAGATAGATACGTACTTTTGCAATATTTTTAAGTGTGCGTGGAGTTTTTGTCGGTTTCTCATATATTTTGCCGTTTATTGCTTACATTTTATACCGTTGTACCTGGAATTTTTTTTAAATATAAACCGAATTTTTTAAAATTCAGAAACTGATGCGAATTTTTGACAAAGAACCAATATTAAAACACAATGATGGTCGGCTTTTAAATTATTAATTGTACGTCAAAAAGGTTTGTACATGAACGACCTAAGAAACGTATAGATCGAAATAGTATATAGTTTTTATTAAACCGATTTATTTGAACTCATCAGACTATACGTATTTTTCCATTATTTTTGCGTGTGCGTGTACATTTTTTTTTACATTTTTTCGGTTTTATATATATTTTGGCGTTTATTGGTTACATTTTGTAATATTGTGTCTGGCATTATTATTAAATATATATATATATATATATATCGATTTATTTGGAATTCGAAATACTGATGCGAATTTTTGACAAAGAACCACCTTTAATAATAACTTGCATAATGATCGTCGTGATTTAAATTATAAATTGTACGATAAAAATCTTGTTAAAGTTTTAGCACGAAACATTTATACGACGTATCCAAATATAGTAGTAGTAGGAGTAGTACATATACTAACTTTTAAAACCGATATATTTGGGATTCAGTAGACTGATGAGTATTTATGTCAAAGAACTATCTTTAAAAATAACTTGCACAATGATCGCGGGTTTAAAATTATTATCTGTATGACAAAAAACAAGTTAAATTTTTCACTTGATAGTCTTATACGACATAATCATATAAATGTATGTAATCAAATCGTAATGCATTTATTTTTTTAAAGAAAAAGAAGTGACCGCACATTTATTAATATTCAATGGTATATCATTCTCATTACACCATTGATAAATGCTATTTAAATTATCTTGTAGCTTTAACGCATCATCATCACAATCAATAATATTATAAATTTAGTGTCATCTGAAAGTAAGAGGCAATTTGAGTATTTTAAAATTTGATTAATATTATTAATAAAAAGAGAAAATAATAATGACGACATTTTCATATTTTACGGCTTGTGTTCGATTTGTTAAAAAAAAATGAATCCATGAGAGAAATGGATCATAAAAACCATAAGATTTAAGTTTATTTAATAAAAGAGAGTGATTAACTCTATCGAATGTTATTTTAAATTTTAAAATTAAAATTACTCGCTCCGCTGAAAATCTATTAGTTAGAAAAAGATAATACTTTTCGAGATAATGAGTGTTCTACGATAAATGGAACATTCTGTATATCCAATTTACTTATTGTTTTACTAACGCCAAAGCTTCAATACGGGGAGACATTTCTATTTTTTTTTTTTTTTAAATAAATCAAAATATCAAATAAATAAATATTATAGAAACATTGTCGTGCTCCTAAGACCTGTATAAAATAATGCCCTTATAAATAATTATATGTTATAAGAAACGAAACTGGTTTGCCCATATATACTCAGACCTGCTGTAAAACTTGCTCGTATCATTGCAGTATTAAAAGCCGATTAATAATATATATAAATTATTTGATAATTATGGCTCAAATTTCATATTATTGTCACTGGTACTTGAAGACATGGACAGCTCACTTTATATGATCTAAAATTCTAGCAACCCTAGTCTTACGCCAGATTATTCTATACGATAATCCATTATTGGTTTATATTATAATACATGCTAAACATAATATAGTGTAAGCATCTCCAAAGTTTAAACATTTTAACTATTTTTTATAATTCCTTTAATTTTTTAACCAATTGTAATTAGTTCTTTTAAGTTACATTAGTTACAATCGCCATATCAACTTTTTCACGGATACCCACCCATTAAAACAAGTTTAAATGTATGTATTGCAACTGTCATACACAAATATAAACTTCGATACCATCTTTCCAGCAAATTTAATATATTATAATTAACCAAAAGCATAATCACAGTGTTTATAATAAATAAAATATTGTTGTGTGACACACACAAGACTAGGTTTACAAGCTAGGTATTCCTAGAGTTTAAACTAATTTTACCGTCCACATTAAGATAATATCAACAAACTTAAGATAGTGAATTTAGCGGTGGGTTGCTAACTTTAAAAGTAGTATCGTGTATACGATCTGTCTATAGATCTGGGTATTCTGTAATTTTTTTATATTTTAAATTTATTATTATTAAATTAAGAAAAACTATAAATATAAAATGTGTATTTAATTGTATAATATTATATTATTGATATTGGAATAAATAATAATATTGTGCAATATATAATTATATACAATAATATGAGTCATATTTGCCCACATACACCGGAATATTCTATCATATAACATAACTGAAATTTGCATGTAATATATAATATATATATTTAATCAGTGTTCGAAACATTTACACTCATTGTAATCACCTATACAATGAACGTGTTCATATTCACTTTCACCAGATAATTGAACGCGTTCATTTTCCGTTCATCAAGTTATTTTGCGTATCCATTTATGAGTTTCTTTAGGAGAGACTATATTTTTTATCACACTGGTCGAAAAGCACGAATACAATAAATAAATCAAACATTTAATCTTAATGGTAGTACCCAACTATTAGTATATAAGAACTTACGCTGTTTGACAGTTTTAACCAATATATGCAATTTTAAATTTAAATGAGTATTTGTAAAAACAAATTTGCTTCGTATCTAAAATATGTGATTTCTCTGTTTTATCGTAAAATATAATATTTAAATTATTTATTTGAATTCAATGTAGATATTTAAATATTTTTCTTTTGTTGTATTTATAAATTTAATATTCAAAAGTAGGAAGGCCGATTATGGACCTTTGTTGTTTCAACCGTAGAACACCAATTTATACTTAAATTGTATGTTTAAGTCATCCAAAATTTCGTAAGCTACGAAAGAGGTGTTCATGGGTTTATGGGTTTATTAATTTAAACATTTTGTATTCAGAGTACCTAGAACGGAAGATAACAAGTTGGAAATAATTTAATCGCGTGTGACGTGTCTTCGAGATATTATCATAAATTACAAGACTCATCAATTTTCGCATACGACTGTCCGAGTCACTATTCTTAGTTTCGTGCACACGAGAAACGGCTTAGCTGTGCTTAGATTAATGTGTATAATATTTTTACGATGTAAATATATAAGCTGCGTTATAACTCATAAAATTACATACGAAAAGCGAATAAATTCGTTTTTAATTTATTTTTATTACTGAAAACTAATAAAATAATAACTATAGGTATACATATTTAATTTCATAGTTTTATCTGCTACCAACTTTTTACGAACGTCTTATGCAATTTCATAATTATAATTATTATTTGAATTTTAATATTTTTGAACAAACTTAACAACTTCCTTTACGTAAATTAATAAAAGAAACAGAATAATTGTTTTTGACTTGATGGTTTCTCATCACTGGGTATACAAATCTAAAAATAATTTACTGTTTACTTACTTAAACAACGAACATTGCATGTATAAATTTCATTATAAAAACTCTATTTCATATGAGTGAGAAGTTATAAACGATATAATGAGTCATTAATTCAAAATATAAATCTAATATTGATTACAAAAAGATTAATACCGTTTATAGTCCCACGTGCATGTTGAAAAACTGATAGCATGAAAAATGATACTATAAGTACCTACTTAAACAAATTACATGTACAAAGAAAATTAAAGAAACTTACTTAGGTAACTAAGTTTCTCGAGGTTCAACTTGGAATTAAATTTGTTTGTGGACATAACAAAGAGTGCGACCTATTTTAGAAAAAGGATTTAACAATTTGGAACCCATACGCTGCCAATGGTTCTATTCAGCTCGAAAGAGTCCCATCTACATTTTTGAGGTATGTCTTGTTTTGGTTATTCCATTATTACCTAAATAATTTTTTTTGAAAAAAATAAACAACTTTTGGTAATTTTTTTTTATATGTTTTTTATAGATTTATTTTAAATAGAATATGTTGAACACCATGTGTTATGTATTCGTAAATATGGCACCTGAGGCCAAAACTCCACTTACTCCCCCCCCCCTAAATACGTCATCTCCTTGACGAGTTATTTCGGAGGTTCATGAAATAGAAATTCCATCTATATCCCTTTAATAGTTAAAGCAAAGATATTTTATTTCCTTTAGGAAATACATAAATATAAGTTATGACCTATTACTACAAATCAACAATTAAGAAAGCCACTGGACAGTAAAGACATCTCAGTAAAATATTTAGTAATTATATAACTTAAAAAATCAACATTGATAAAAAATTCAATCAGAGATAATGATGAAAATCTCTTTATTTAATAACAGCTCAACACCTAGCATTAAAATCGGAGTATACTATAATATATCTATTGAAAACAAACCTAGTAGAAATATCTATCTAATTGAACATGTTTGAACCCAATTTAAAAACTTCTGAGAAAAACTAATAAAAAAAATACCCGAAGGAGTCTCCACTTCATAATCAACAAAATAACCTCCAAAACTAGACATAACAAGACATCGTTCTAAAAACTCTAAAAATTCTATATGTATAAATAATGTATATAACATATATTTTTTACCTCAATAAATATAATGTATAACTAGAATGTTAATATCAACCAAAATATTTGAAAAATCATTAATAATAAGTGGAAACATTTCTCATAAATAATTTAAAAAAACCAAAAATTGTATTACAAAATATACCTATAGAGAAGATAAAAAGTAGACAGTCAATTAATGTTATTCAAACAAATCAACGCAGATATAAATAAGCAGATTTCAAAAATAATAACAATACTTATTATGATATCTAATAATTACTGTTCTGACTCGTAGAGAATCGTGAAAACGTAATTTTTGTCAAATATAGTCTCTAAATGGTAATATGTGCTCGCTCAAAACTGTCATACTATTAACTATAGCAACGTAATTATTAAACAAAATTTTCCGACGATTACGGCATAACAACAAATTGCCTCACTAGGCCCTGAATCGTTCAGGGCAAAACAGGTACGTTTGTTTTCACAAATTGTTGTACAAAACCAAAAGAAATATGGGCAATTGTTTCATAAAGAAAGGAAGGACGCTAGAAAGGTAACAATTTCGTTATTAATTACAATTCAATTAACACGATCGGGGACATAACACAAAATAAATTTAACTTTGATTTTCAAAAACCGACGCGTAACTAACGTAGCTGGGCGCTAATAGTACTTATTAATTTCTTGGCTGTTTAACATAAATTCGATATTAACAACTGATGAAAAAAAATGGATATCGTATTCTGCAGTATTGAGTATTTTGACTGCTAAGATGGACTAAGACTTTCTTTATTATTATAAAAAAAAAAAAAAATGTTCAAGTCCCTATGATCAAAACTAAATTAGTAATCAAGAAATAAAAAATGATTAAATAACGGAAACTGTAATATGCCACTTTTTCGCATCTCAAGGAAAAACTTATGGGAAATTCAAAAAATGAACTAAATAAAATACCAACTTACCCGAATTTTTTTTAATCAGAGCAAACAATTGGTTACTTATTTAGATTTCGAAAGAAATGATCTACACGAGTTTGAACAAACAATTAAATAATAAATAATATTTAAAAGGGCGAAGTAAATAACTTGAAAAAAGAATTCAAATTTAAAATAAACAGTTTAAATAAAAAGTTGATTGATACACAAAACGCATTGAAACGAAATGAAGTAAAATAGGTAAAATGTAATATTAAATTAATTTTTTTATTTACTGAAAAATGACTTTTACTAGAGTTAGTTAAATATAAAATGTTTTTACTTTTTTAGTAAAAATAATGAAGTCTATAAATTAGTAAAAATGGATAACGTTGAATTGGATAAGGTTTTCCTCATTTAAAAATTAAAAATCAATAAACATTGATATTAAGACAGCTTATAATAAACTCGTTAAGGCCATATGGTATTTGTAATAGTTTAAGTGTAAAATTGATTATTAAAATTATATATTATCCAGTGCTTGTTTTGTGGTGATGGGGTGCGCAGGGGGACAGAGTTTCCTCACTATTTTTATTTTTTTTTTTTTGCACACCCAACTGTATGTGGCAAATTTGGGCTAATTAGATGAACATAAATTAATTTACTGATTGTACTTAGATTATATTTAGAATTCATATATTTGTAGCTGAAATGGATCTTAAGGTGCTGTCAATAATACAACTTTTAAGAAACGTTTTTATAGGAATATGACATGGTGTAATATATTTTGTAGTAGAAACACATTATATTATATTTTATTTAGATTTTGGTAACTATCAAGAATTGTCAGCTAAATTACTTATGCCATTCTATAGAAATTACTATAACTTAATAAGGTTTATTGTGTATGAATGGTGTAAAATCTACAGATAAACTATTTTTAATAAATAACAATCCACAAGTTTGGTTTAACACATTTTGAAATTTGCCAAATTATATGTATAATTATTTACATTATGGCACGTCTGTGTTAGAACAATTACATCTGATAAATTAAATTGAATATAATTTTCAAAAAAAAGTAGGAGTTCATCAAAATTAACATTAACTCTTCTCGTATTTACACAAACTACATTTAAATATTTACTTTCAAATTAGTTATATTCGTTAAAAAATTCAGAAATATCATTAAAATATTTTGTTTTGTAATTTAAAAATGAGTTTATTGATTGAATAAGATTAATTTATTATTTCCCACTTTTTTTTTCTTTTTTTTTTTAAAATAATGTGATTATAAATTAAAAAGAAACATTTTAAACTATTTTTAATAGAGAATTTTCATCTTCAATAATAATAACGTTGGTGCCTTAATTTTTTTTTGGCAAAAATTTTAGCATCTTTAAACCATGTAAATTTATATCCAACATCTCGAGCCTTAGTTCTGGTTTTATAGAAGAAATTTTTATTTGATTGTGTTAGATGTCCGTTGATGTTGATATTCTCGGTTGCCCATTCTTTATATACTTTTTTCGCCTTTAACTTCATTTTTCATGCTTAATTTCTAAGCTTAATTAATATTATGAAAAAATACAATAAAAAAATACATTTTCCCTTTATAAGTTTTATATAACGCTATAAGTAGCACTTTCCTTACCAGTTAACTCTGCAACGTGCAAGCGATCTTTTTCAGTTATGTGAAGAATAAAGGCATGAATGAGAACGTCACTGCTCCACGGTCATTTTATAAACCTGTCTATTTTACCCAAAAAGTGTATTTTAAAGATAATGGTTTTATTTTATTTTTATTTTTATTAACTTTCAAGATAACATACTGTCTTTTATTTATTTGTTAATTTTCAAGTTGTAATTTAATTTCAATATAAATATGTTTGTTCTATTATAATGTAATGCCTAAGTGTTTTTAATGTAAAAAAAGTAAGTATTGAAACATTTCAATTTTTCAACATTACAGTAATGATATAAATTTTTATCAATGTAACCAAAGAATGCTCAAGACGTTTTTAATTAAAAATTTTTTATTGTAAACATTTATTAAAATAAGTGTTAATGTATTGCAACCTTCCACATCTCAACAGATTTACTTCGTTTTAACATTTAACTTCTAATATTAGATTCTGAGCGAAGCGAAGAATGTTTTGGTTTTAAAAAGATGTTTTTTTTTTCTAATCATAGTCTAATCACATACTACTTAATCTTTTTACAAAATATTTTGAAAATCGTGACTGACTATTTTTTTTTTTTTATAAGCTTCTAGAATTTGAATATTTTTAGTAGAATTGAATACTATATATATATACATATATTTTTTTTTTTTGATGTATGAAAACATTTTTTCAGATAGAAATAATGGTCTGATTACCACAAATAGGGTATGCTTTCGGTAGCAAAATGCGTTTTGTTGGTACTTTATTTAACTCATTTTTCAAACTTCTCAAAAGTTTTTCCTTGGGAGAAGAAAAACTACCAAAAAATGACTGAAAATCGGTAAAATTATGATTTCTGTTATTTAAAATTTTTAAATTACGTAATAACTAATTGAGTTTTAATCGTTAGGGACTAGAAAATTGTTTTGAGTATAAACATAAGTAATATTCAAGTGAGGTAAAATTTTGGAATGAATTATTAGTATAGTGTAATATATTGAGTTTCCCTCAGAATCGTATTTTCTAATGTAATATTATTGCATTCAAATCTTAATTATAATAAACCACTAATTTCTCCGAGGACTGAAGTGACGAAGGAGGAACGCCTACAATCGACATTCCTACTTTTTTGTTGTTTTAAAAACGTGAATAATAAATACTTTTCTTTTAATTCTTTATTTTATTGTTTCTAATTAGGATAATTCTAACTAGGATAGCTATGCATGTTGTAATTGATGGGATAGAAACTTTTTTTTTTCTGAGGTTATTGCTGTTTGCGTAATGAATTATGTTGAACAAATGATATCTCAAAGACAAATTTCAAAAGAATGTCTTAAATGCAGTTAAAATAAGGTACAGTTAATTTTACTGTACATTCTATCTTATCGTTCAACAACGGTGTCAAATGTTTTTTGGCCTTGTTTTTTCACCCTTCAGATAGAGTATAATTTAGAAATTAAGTAATTTTTAAACTCTTAATTTTTTGATTAAAAGTAGTATATATATATAGATATTCCGTCACTCAATGGGGACTTATAATTTGATATAGGCCTCTTATTGTAAGAGATTACCTTGGTTTAATTTCTATAACTGGTTTTGTTGAAAATGATTCTTCCATCTTATTTTTGTTGTAGAATTTGATAAACGGAAAAATCTGATTTAAAAATTCAATATTAAGACAATATTTCTCTTCTTAATAAATGAAAAAGTATGTAAATAATTTAAATAAAAATTATCCATTAGCATCAGGATTAAAAGAAATATGTATTTAGTTAGATTTTAATTTGTTTGATCAATTAAATTTAGATATTATGCACGATGCATATGAATGGTGAGCTAAATAACATTATGTGTCTTATTTCAGTATACCACATAAAAACTTATATATTTTCGATGCAAGTATTAAATTATAGAATATTTGGTTTTTAATTTGGACCAGAAAATAACAAATCATGCATGCTATCTTTGGACCTTATAAATGTAAGAAAAATTAATCCATCAGCATCCGAAATGTTATTGATTAGATATTTTAGTTTACTTGTAAGGAATTTGGAATTATAAGTGAACCAATACTAGACCTATTTATGTATATTGTTATTGATATTATATTAACATCACTCAAAGGAAATAGTTGTTTGTTATTTACAAACAATTTAAAACTATTTTTTTTTTTTAATTTAGTAAAAATGTATTAAAGCCATAATTACGTTTTTTTACACATTATCCTAACGTTATAAAAAGGAATGGTCCCGTTATTCACATGTAGTCAATGCCTTTTTGAGGCAATACACAGAATTAAAAAAATTGCTGCAAGATCATCTTTTAACTCTGGCAATATTTGCTTAACATTAGCAATAAAGTATCAAGTACAATTAAAAGAAGTATTAATAAGGGGAAATTATGTAAGATATTTATTATTGGACCTAGGAAAATATTAAATTCTATAAAATTAAATCCAAACTGATCCTTAGTAATGAAGAACCACTAATTGGATCAATTGCATTTTGACTAGATATAGATGATGAAAATTCACGCTTTGTTTTGGATAAAGGTATCTTCCTTTATAGATCACAAAGAATTATTTTAATTTTATAAAAGAAGAGAAGAATGTACCTGATAGTTTAGGTATAGGAACATATTATATTATCAAATAAATTATATTATTATTATAATAAATTGTTAAGTATATTTTTAATTTATAATAATTGATGTGACTCTGACAGTTATGTCTGTGAGTATTAATATATTATATTTTGTAGTATGTACTACTTCGATCTATTATGGTACGTCGTGTAAGTATTTCATGTATAAAATGTTGCATGTTTTTTTGTCGTACAATTTTAAATCCGACCATTATTGTTTTTAAAGACGGTTCTTTGTAATAAATTCGCACCATATTATCGAATTCCAAATAAATCAATTTATATGTTTAATAACAATGCCAGACACAATGGTACAAAATTAACCAATAAACGCCAAATATGTACGCACACGCAAAAGTAGCGGAAAAATACGTTGGGTTCATCAGTCGGATGAATTCAAATAAATCGGTTTATATAAGGTAGTATATACTACATTAGACTATACATGTCTAATAAGTCGTTAATGTACAAACTTTAGAAAGATTTTTGTCGTACAATTTGTAATTATCAATTATTATTATTAATTATCGATTATCAATGTTTTTATTATGGTTCTTTATCAAAAATTCCAAATAAGTCAATTTATATCTTTAGAAATAATGCCAGGCATTATGATACAAAATGTAACCGATAAACGCCATAATATGCAAAACTGATAAAAAATGTACGCACACTTGAAAATATTGCAAAAGTGGTAGAAAAGTACGTATCAGTCTGCTGAACTCCAAATAAATCGGTTTATATCAAGTAGTATGTACTACCCTCGATTTATTTGGGTACGTCGTATAAGTATCTGTATCTTAATACGTCGTATAACCAATAAACGCCAAAATATGCGAAACAGACAAAAAATGTACGTAAATAAATTGCGAAAGTGGCGGAGCGCCAAGCGAGCATCGAAATAAATAGAGAATACTGATCGGTGACGGTCGGTGGTAAACTGGCAAGAGAATCAGAGTATTTCGTTCCATCGTCCGAATCATCGTGGAGATCATTGGTTGCAGCACCTTTACTGCAAATGGCCACGGAGGCTGCGTGATTTCAATTCCTATTAGAGATGTGAACAGTGTAGTTATGATTGGCCCCACTTTTTAGCGCCAATTCTAAATAATTAATAATTTAGCTATATGATTGTACTATAATAAATGATATGATATATGAATAATTTGGGTATCCAATATTAATACTATCTTAATTTTAATTTGTTTTTTTATGTGATTACTTATTGAACATGTCAAATCTGGAAAATATTGATTATTTTAAACAATTGTTAATTTTTTATTAAAATATTTTGAATGAAATCCATTTAAAATTAATAATTCGATAATGCAATCGTCAGTATTCATTATTGATAAATTATTTATGCAATATAAATATAGGTATAAATATATAAGCATGTAAATTATAAACTTAAATTATGGTAGATTCCAATATAAATAACAAATAAACATTGCACGTCGATCAGAATAAACATACTAAATTATTATACATATTCATTGAACACTTTTAGAACATTATTGTGTTCTGATCAAAATGCTATTTAGACACAATAAAATCCCTATAATCGTATACATTTATACATTTATATTATAGATATTAGTACCAAGTTACTAATTCTGTTTTCGTAAAAGTATATTACAAACTCTTGAATCAGAGCTACCCAACAGTTATGCAAATAAAAGTAGAATTACTTAATCGAAATTTATAAATGAAAAATAAATTTTGTTTTGTTTCGTTCAACAATTTACTATAGTCTATTGTTTATCGTTTTTTTCAACAAAAATTTATATAAAATGCATTTTTTATGATATATTTTATAATTTAAAATATAAAAAACTTAAAAAGTCATAAAAGGTAATTTATATATTATATATTTATATTAAATTTTTTTCAATATTATAGAAATCAAATTATATTGGCTAATAGTGTAGAAATAATGTTTTTTACCACCGAAATTGGTTGCTAAGGATATCTGATTATATTGTTTAATCATAATAATATCTTCTAGTTACAATACACATTTAATATTCAACTCTATAACAGACACATAATTTTAATAAAACACTTTTTTATTTTAAAAATTAGGAACACACTTAACACAAACGATATAATATAAACATTTATCAAAAACAAATATATAGAACAACTGAACATACCACACCACACACACACACACACACACACACACACACACACACACACACACAC
>JABCUB010000007.1:2833544-2849215 GCA_013282895.1 Eriosoma lanigerum | reverse complement strand
TAATATAAATGTATAAATGTATACGAACATAGGGATTTTATTGTGTCTAAATAGCATTTTGATCAGAACACAATAATGTTCTAAAAGTGTTCAATGAATATGTATAATAATTTAGTATGTTTATTCTGATCGACGTGCAATGTTTATTTGTTATTTATATTGGAATCTACCATAATTTAAGTTTATAATTTACATGCTTATATATTTATACCTATATTTATATTGCATAAATAATTTATCAATAATGAATACTGACGATTGCATTATCGAATTATTAATTTTAAATGGATTTCATTCAATACATTTTAATAAAAAATTAACAATTGTTTAAAATAATCAATATTTTACAGATTTGACATAAGTAATCACATAAAAAAAAAAAAATTAAAATTAAGATAGTATTAAAATTGAATACCCAAATTATTCATATATCATATCATCTATTATAGTACAATCATATAGGTAAATTATTAATTATTTAGAATTGGCGCTACAAAGTTGGGCCAATCATAACTACACTGTTCACATCTCTAATAGGAATTGAAATCACGCAGCCTCCGTGGCCATTTGCAGTAAAGGTGCTGCAACCAATGATCTCCACGATGATTCGGACGATGGAACGAAATACTCTGATTCTCTTGCCAGTTTACCACCGACCGTCACCGATCAGTATTCTCTATTTATTTCGATGCTCGCTTGGCGCTTCGCCACTTTCGCAATATATTTACGTACATTTTTTGTCTGTTTCGCATATTTTGGCGTTTATTGGTTATACGACGTATTAAGATACAGATACTTATACGACGTACCCAAATAAATCGAGGGTAGTACATACTACTTGATATAAACCGATTTATTTGGAGTTCAGCAGACTGATACGTACTTTTCTACCACTTTTGCAATATTTTCAAGTGTGCGTACATTTTTTATCAGTTTTGCATATTATGGCGTTTATCGGTTACATTTTGTATCATAATGCCTGGCATTATTTCTAAAGATATAAATTGACTTATTTGGAATTTTTGATAAAGAACCATAATAAAAACATTGATAATCGATAATTAATAATAATAATTGATAATTACAAATTGTACGACAAAAATCTTTCTAAAGTTTGTACATTAACGACTTATTAGACATGTATAGTCTAATGTAGTATATACTACCTTATATAAACCGATTTATTTGAATTCATCCGACTGATGAACCCAACGTATTTTTCCGCTACTTTTGCGTGTGCGTACATATTTGGCGTTTATTGGTTAATTTTGTACCATTGTGTCTGGCATTGTTATTAAACATATAAATTGATTTATTTGGAATTCGATAATATGGTGCGAATTTATTACAAAGAACCGTCTTTAAAAACAATAATGGTCGGATTTAAAATTGTACGATAAAAAAACATGCAACATTTTATACATGAAATACTTACACGACGTACCATAATAGATCGAAGTAGTACATACTACAAAATATAATATATTAATACTCACAGACATAACTGTCAGAGTCACATCAATTATTATAAATTAAAAATATACTTAACAATTTATTATAATAATAATATAATTTATTTGATAATATAATATGTTCCTATACCTAAACTATCAGGTACATTCTTCTCTTCTTTTATAAAATTAAAATAATTCTTTGTGATCTATAAAGGAAGATACCTTTATCCAAAACAAAGCGTGAATTTTCATCATCTATATCTAGTCAAAATGCAATTGATCCAATTAGTGGTTCTTCATTACTAAGGATCAGTTTGGATTTAATTTTATAGAATTTAATATTTTCCTAGGTCCAATAATAAATATCTTACATAATTTCCCCTTATTAATACTTCTTTTAATTGTACTTGATACTTTATTGCTAATGTTAAGCAAATATTGCCAGAGTTAAAAGATGATCTTGCAGCAATTTTTTTAATTCTGTGTATTGCCTCAAAAAGGCATTGACTACATGTGAATAACGGGACCATTCCTTTTTATAACGTTAGGATAATGTGTAAAAAAACGTAATTATGGCTTTAATACATTTTTACTAAATTAAAAAAAAAAAATAGTTTTAAATTGTTTGTAAGTAACAAACAACTATTTCCTTTGAGTGATGTTAATATAATATCAATAACAATATACATAAATAGGTCTAGTATTGGTTCACTTATAATTCCAAATTCCTTACAAGTAAACTAAAATATCTAATCAATAACATTTCGGATGCTGATGGATTAATTTTTCTTACATTTATAAGGTCCAAAGATAGCATGCATGATTTGTTATTTTCTGGTCCAAATTAAAAACCAAATATTCTATAATTTAATACTTGCATCGAAAATATATAAGTTTTTATGTGGTATACTGAAATAAGACACATAATGTTATTTAGCTCACCATTCATATGCATCGTGCATAATATCTAAATTTAATTGATCAAACAAATTAAAATCTAACTAAATACATATTTCTTTTAATCCTGATGCTAATGGATAATTTTTATTTAAATTATTTACATACTTTTTCATTTATTAAGAAGAGAAATATTGTCTTAATATTGAATTTTTAAATCAGATTTTTCCGTTTATCAAATTCTACAACAAAAATAAGATGGAAGAATCATTTTCAACAAAACCAGTTATAGAAATTAAACCAAGGTAATCTCTTACAATAAGAGGCCTATATCAAATTATAAGTCCCCATTGAGTGACGGAATATCTATATATATATACTACTTTTAATCAAAAAATTAAGAGTTTAAAAATTACTTAATTTCTAAATTATACTCTATCTGAAGGGTGAAAAAACAAGGCCAAAAAACATTTGACACCGTTGTTGAACGATAAGATAGAATGTACAGTAAAATTAACTGTACCTTATTTTAACTGCATTTAAGACATTCTTTTGAAATTTGTCTTTGAGATATCATTTGTTCAACATAATTCATTACGCAAACAGCAATAACCTCAGAAAAAAAAAAGTTTCTATCCCATCAATTACAACATGCATAGCTATCCTAGTTAGAATTATCCTAATTAGAAACAATAAAATAAAGAATTAAAAGAAAAGTATTTATTATTCACGTTTTTAAAACAACAAAAAAGTAGGAATGTCGATTGTAGGCGTTCCTCCTTCGTCACTTCAGTCCTCGGAGAAATTAGTGGTTTATTATAATTAAGATTTGAATGCAATAATATTACATTAGAAAATACGATTCTGAGGGAAACTCAATATATTACACTATACTAATAATTCATTCCAAAATTTTACCTCACTTGAATATTACTTATGTTTATACTCAAAACAATTTTCTAGTCCCTAACGATTAAAACTCAATTAGTTATTACGTAATTTAAAAATTTTAAATAACAGAAATCATAATTTTACCGATTTTCAGTCATTTTTTGGTAGTTTTTCTTCTCCCAAGGAAAAACTTTTGAGAAGTTTGAAAAATGAGTTAAATAAAGTACCAACAAAACGCATTTTGCTACCGAAAGCATACCCTATTTGTGGTAATCAGACCATTATTTCTATCTGAAAAAATGTTTTCATACATCAAAAAAAAAAAATATATGTATATATATATAGTATTCAATTCTACTAAAAATATTCAAATTCTAGAAGCTTATAAAAAAAAAAAAATAGTCAGTCACGATTTTCAAAATATTTTGTAAAAAGATTAAGTAGTATGTGATTAGACTATGATTAGAAAAAAAAAACATCTTTGTAAAACCAAAACATTCTTCGCTTCGCTCAGAATCTAATATTAGAAGTTAAATGTTAAAATGAAGTAAATCTGTTGAGATGTGGAAGGTTGCAATACATTAACACTTATTTTAATAAATGTTTACAATAAAAAATTTTTAATTAAAAACGTCTTGAGCATTCTTTGGTTACATTGATAAAAATTTATATCATTACTGTAATGTTGAAAAATTGAAATGTTTCAATACTTACTTTTTTTACATTAAAAACACTTAGGCATTACATTATAATAGAACAAACATATTTATATTGAAATTAAATTACAACTTGAAAATTAACAAATAAATAAAAGACAGTATGTTATCTTGAAAGTTAATAAAAATAAAAATAAAATAAAACCATTATCTTTAAAATACACTTTTTGGGTAAAATAGACAGGTTTATAAAATGACCGTGGAGCAGTGACGTTCTCATTCATGCCTTTATTCTTCACATAACTGAAAAAGATTGCTTGCACGTTGCAGAGTTAACTGGTAAGGAAAGTGCTACTTATAGCGTTATATAAAACTTATAAAGGGAAAATGTATTTTTTTATTGTATTTTTTCATAATATTAATTAAGCTTAGAAATTAAGCATGAAAAATGAAGTTAAAGGCGAAAAAAGTATATAAAGAATGGGCAACCGAGAATATCAACATCAACGGACATCTAACACAATCAAATAAAAATTTCTTCTATAAAACCAGAACTAAGGCTCGAGATGTTGGATATAAATTTACATGGTTTAAAGATGCTAAAATTTTTGCCAAAAAAAAATTAAGGCACCAACGTTATTATTATTGAAGATGAAAATTCTCTATTAAAAATAGTTTAAAATGTTTCTTTTTAATTTATAATCACATTATTTTAAAAAAAAAAAAGAAAAAAAAAGTGGGAAATAATAAATTAATCTTATTCAATCAATAAACTCATTTTTAAATTACAAAACAAAATATTTTAATGATATTTCTGAATTTTTTAACGAATATAACTAATTTGAAAGTAAATATTTAAATGTAGTTTGTGTAAATACGAGAAGAGTTAATGTTAATTTTGATGAACTCCTACTTTTTTTTGAAAATTATATTCAATTTAATTTATCAGATGTAATTGTTCTAACACAGACGTGCCATAATGTAAATAATTATACATATAATTTGGCAAATTTCAAAATGTGTTAAACCAAACTTGTGGATTGTTATTTATTAAAAATAGTTTATCTGTAGATTTTACACCATTCATACACAATAAACCTTATTAAGTTATAGTAATTTCTATAGAATGGCATAAGTAATTTAGCTGACAATTCTTGATAGTTACCAAAATCTAAATAAAATATAATATAATGTGTTTCTACTACAAAATATATTACACCATGTCATATTCCTATAAAAACGTTTCTTAAAAGTTGTATTATTGACAGCACCTTAAGATCCATTTCAGCTACAAATATATGAATTCTAAATATAATCTAAGTACAATCAGTAAATTAATTTATGTTCATCTAATTAGCCCAAATTTGCCACATACAGTTGGGTGTGCAAAAAAAAAAAAATAAAAATAGTGAGGAAACTCTGTCCCCCTGCGCACCCCATCACCACAAAACAAGCACTGGATAATATATAATTTTAATAATCAATTTTACACTTAAACTATTACAAATACCATATGGCCTTAACGAGTTTATTATAAGCTGTCTTAATATCAATGTTTATTGATTTTTAATTTTTAAATGAGGAAAACCTTATCCAATTCAACGTTATCCATTTTTACTAATTTATAGACTTCATTATTTTTACTAAAAAAGTAAAAACATTTTATATTTAACTAACTCTAGTAAAAGTCATTTTTCAGTAAATAAAAAAATTAATTTAATATTGCATTTTACCTATTTTACTTCATTTCGTTTCAATGCGTTTTGTGTATCAATCAACTTTTTATTTAAACTGTTTATTTTAAATTTGAATTCTTTTTTCAAGTTATTTACTTCGCCCTTTTAAATATTATTTATTATTTAATTGTTTGTTCAAACTCGTGTAGATCATTTCTTTCGAAATCTAAATAAGTAACCAATTGTTTGCTCTGATTAAAAAAAATTCGGGTAAGTTGGTATTTTATTTAGTTCATTTTTTGAATTTCCCATAAGTTTTTCCTTGAGATGCGAAAAAGTGGCAGATTACAGTTTCCGTTATTTAATCATTTTTTATTTCTTGATTACTAATTTAGTTTTGATCATAGGGACTTGAACATTTTTTTTTTTTTTTTTATAATAATAAAGAAAATCTTAGTCCATCTTAGCAGTCAAAATACTCAATACTGCAGAATACGATATCCATTTTTTTTCATCAGTTGTTAATATCGAATTTATGTTAAACAGCCAAGAAATTAATAAGTACTATTAGCGCCCAGCTACGTTAGTTACGCGTCGGTTTTTGAAAATCAAAGTTAAATTTATTTTGTGTTATGTCCCCGATCGTGTTAATTGAATTGTAATTAATAACGAAATTGTTACCTTTCTAGCGTCCTTCCTTTCTTTATGAAACAATTGCCCATATTTCTTTTGGTTTTGTACAACAATTTGTGAAAACAAACGTACCTGTTTTGCCCTGAACGATTCAGGGCCTAGTGAGGCAATTTGTTGTTATGCCGTAATCGTCGGAAAATTTTGTTTAATAATTACGTTGCTATAGTTAATAGTATGACAGTTTTGAGCGAGCACATATTACCATTTAGAGACTATATTTGACAAAAATTACGTTTTCACGATTCTCTACGAGTCAGAACAGTAATTATTAGATATCATAATAAGTATTGTTATTATTTTTGAAATCTGCTTATTTATATCTGCGTTGATTTGTTTGAATAACATTAATTGACTGTCTACTTTTTATCTTCTCTATAGGTATATTTTGTAATACAATTTTTGGTTTTTTTAAATTATTTATGAGAAATGTTTCCACTTATTATTAATGATTTTTCAAATATTTTGGTTGATATTAACATTCTAGTTATACATTATATTTATTGAGGTAAAAAATATATGTTATATACATTATTTATACATATAGAATTTTTAGAGTTTTTAGAACGATGTCTTGTTATGTCTAGTTTTGGAGGTTATTTTGTTGATTATGAAGTGGAGACTCCTTCGGGTATTTTTTTTATTAGTTTTTCTCAGAAGTTTTTAAATTGGGTTCAAACATGTTCAATTAGATAGATATTTCTACTAGGTTTGTTTTCAATAGATATATTATAGTATACTCCGATTTTAATGCTAGGTGTTGAGCTGTTATTAAATAAAGAGATTTTCATCATTATCTCTGATTGAATTTTTTATCAATGTTGATTTTTTAAGTTATATAATTACTAAATATTTTACTGAGATGTCTTTACTGTCCAGTGGCTTTCTTAATTGTTGATTTGTAGTAATAGGTCATAACTTATATTTATGTATTTCCTAAAGGAAATAAAATATCTTTGCTTTAACTATTAAAGGGATATAGATGGAATTTCTATTTCATGAACCTCCGAAATAACTCGTCAAGGAGATGACGTATTTAGGGGGGGGGGAGTAAGTGGAGTTTTGGCCTCAGGTGCCATATTTACGAATACATAACACATGGTGTTCAACATATTCTATTTAAAATAAATCTATAAAAAACATATAAAAAAAAATTACCAAAAGTTGTTTATTTTTTTCAAAAAAAATTATTTAGGTAATAATGGAATAACCAAAACAAGACATACCTCAAAAATGTAGATGGGACTCTTTCGAGCAGAATAGAACCATTGGCAGCGTATGGGTTCCAAATTGTTAAATCCTTTTTCTAAAATAGGTCGCACTCTTTGTTATGTCCACAAACAAATTTAATTCCAAGTTGAACCTCGAGAAACTTAGTTACCTAAGTAAGTTTCTTTAATTTTCTTTGTACATGTAATTTGTTTAAGTAGGTACTTATAGTATCATTTTTCATGCTATCAGTTTTTCAACATGCACGTGGGACTATAAACGGTATTAATCTTTTTGTAATCAATATTAGATTTATATTTTGAATTAATGACTCATTATATCGTTTATAACTTCTCACTCATATGAAATAGAATTTTTATAATGAAATTTATACATGCAATGTTCGTTGTTTAAGTAAGTAAACAGTAAATTATTTTTAGATTTGTATACCCAGTGATGAGAAACCATCAAGTCAAAAACAATTATTCTGTTTCTTTTATTAATTTACGTAAAGGAAGTTGTTAAGTTTGTTCAAAAATATTAAAATTCAAATAATAATTATAATTATGAAATTGCATAAGACGTTCGTAAAAAGTTGGTAGCAGATAAAACTATGAAATTAAATATGTATACCTATAGTTATTATTTTATTAGTTTTCAGTAATAAAAATAAATTAAAAACGAATTTATTCGCTTTTCGTATGTAATTTTATGAGTTATAACGCAGCTTATATATTTACATCGTAAAAATATTATACACATTAATCTAAGCACAGCTAAGCCGTTTCTCGTGTGCACGAAACTAAGAATAGTGACTCGGACAGTCGTATGCGAAAATTGATGAGTCTTGTAATTTATGATAATATCTCGAAGACACGTCACACGCGATTAAATTATTTCCAACTTGTTATCTTCCGTTCTAGGTACTCTGAATACAAAATGTTTAAATTAATAAACCCATAAACCCATGAACACCTCTTTCGTAGCTTACGAAATTTTGGATGACTTAAACATACAATTTAAGTATAAATTGGTGTTCTACGGTTGAAACAACAAAGGTCCATAATCGGCCTTCCTACTTTTGAATATTAAATTTATAAATACAACAAAAGAAAAATATTTAAATATCTACATTGAATTCAAATAAATAATTTAAATATTATATTTTACGATAAAACAGAGAAATCACATATTTTAGATACGAAGCAAATTTGTTTTTACAAATACTCATTTAAATTTAAAATTGCATATATTGGTTAAAACTGTCAAACAGCGTAAGTTCTTATATACTAGTAGTTGGGTACTACGATTAAGATTAAATGTTTGATTTATTTATTGTATTCGTGCTTTTCGACCAGTGTGATAAAAAATATAGTCTCTCCTAAAGAAACTCATAAATGGATACGCAAAATAACTTGATGAACGGAAAATGAACGCGTTCAATTATCTGGTGAAAGTGAATATGAACACGTTCATTGTATAGGTGATTACAATGAGTGTAAATGTTTCGAACACTGATTAAATATATATATTATATATTACATGCAAATTTCAGTTATGTTATATGATAGAATATTCCGGTGTATGTGGGCAAATATGACTCATATTATTGTATATAATTATATATTGCACAATATTATTATTTATTCCAATATCAATAATATAATATTATACAATTAAATACACATTTTATATTTATAGTTTTTCTTAATTTAATAATAATAAATTTAAAATATAAAAAAATTACAGAATACCCAGATCTATAGACAGATCGTATACACGATACTACTTTTAAAGTTAGCAACCCACCGCTAAATTCACTATCTTAAGTTTGTTGATATTATCTTAATGTGGACGGTAAAATTAGTTTAAACTCTAGGAATACCTAGCTTGTAAACCTAGTCTTGTGTGTGTCACACAACAATATTTTATTTATTATAAACACTGTGATTATGCTTTTGGTTAATTATAATATATTGAATTTGCTGGAAAGATGGTATCGAAGTTTATATTTGTGTATGACAGTTGCAATACATACATTTAAACTTGTTTTAATGGGTGGGTATCCGTGAAAAAGTTGATATGGCGATTGTAACTAATGTAACTTAAAAGAACTAATTACAATTGGTTAAAAAATTAAAGGAATTATAAAAAATAGTTAAAATGTTTAAACTTTGGAGATGCTTACACTATATTATGTTTAGCATGTATTATAATATAAACCAATAATGGATTATCGTATAGAATAATCTGGCGTAAGACTAGGGTTGCTAGAATTTTAGATCATATAAAGTGAGCTGTCCATGTCTTCAAGTACCAGTGACAATAATATGAAATTTGAGCCATAATTATCAAATAATTTATATATATTATTAATCGGCTTTTAATACTGCAATGATACGAGCAAGTTTTACAGCAGGTCTATGAGTATATATGGGCAAACCAGTTTCGTTTCTTATAACATATAATTATTTATAAGGGCATTATTTTATACAGGTCTTAGGAGCACGACAATGTTTCTATAATATTTATTTATTTGATATTTTGATTTATTTAAAAAAAAAAAAAATAGAAATGTCTCCCCGTATTGAAGCTTTGGCGTTAGTAAAACAATAAGTAAATTGGATATACAGAATGTTCCATTTATCGTAGAACACTCATTATCTCGAAAAGTATTATCTTTTTCTAACTAATAGATTTTCAGCGGAGCGAGTAATTTTAATTTTAAAATTTAAAATAACATTCGATAGAGTTAATCACTCTCTTTTATTAAATAAACTTAAATCTTATGGTTTTTATGATCCATTTCTCTCATGGATTCATTTTTTTTTAACAAATCGAACACAAGCCGTAAAATATGAAAATGTCGTCATTATTATTTTCTCTTTTTATTAATAATATTAATCAAATTTTAAAATACTCAAATTGCCTCTTACTTTCAGATGACACTAAATTTATAATATTATTGATTGTGATGATGATGCGTTAAAGCTACAAGATAATTTAAATAGCATTTATCAATGGTGTAATGAGAATGATATGCCATTGAATATTAATAAATGTGCGGTCACTTCTTTTTCTTTAAAAAAATAAATGCATTACGATTTGATTACATACATTTATATGATTATGTCGTATAAGACTATCAAGTGAAAAATTTAACTTGTTTTTTGTCATACAGATAATAATTTTAAACCCGCGATCATTGTGCAAGTTATTTTTAAAGATAGTTCTTTGACATAAATACTCATCAGTCTACTGAATCCCAAATATATCGGTTTTAAAAGTTAGTATATGTACTACTCCTACTACTACTATATTTGGATACGTCGTATAAATGTTTCGTGCTAAAACTTTAACAAGATTTTTATCGTACAATTTATAATTTAAATCACGACGATCATTATGCAAGTTATTATTAAAGGTGGTTCTTTGTCAAAAATTCGCATCAGTATTTCGAATTCCAAATAAATCGATATATATATATATATATATATTTAATAATAATGCCAGACACAATATTACAAAATGTAACCAATATACGCCAAAATATATATAAAACCGAAAAAATGTAAAAAAAAATGTACACGCACACGCAAAAATAATGGAAAAATACGTATAGTCTGATGAGTTCAAATAAATCGGTTTAATAAAAACTATATACTATTTCGATCTATACGTTTCTTAGGTCGTTCATGTACAAACCTTTTTGACGTACAATTAATAATTTAAAAGCCGACCATCATTGTGTTTTAATATTGGTTCTTTGTCAAAAATTCGCATCAGTTTCTGAATTTTAAAAAATTCGGTTTATATTTAAAAAAAATTCCAGGTACAACGGTATAAAATGTAAGCAATAAACGGCAAAATATATGAGAAACCGACAAAAACTCCACGCACACTTAAAAATATTGCAAAAGTACGTATCTATCTGCTGAACTCCAAATAAATCGGTTTATATCAAGTAGTATGTACTACCCTCGATTTATTTGGGTACGTCGTATAAGTATTTGTATCTCAATACGTCGTATAACAAATAAACGCCAAAAGATGCAAAACCGACAAAAAATGTACGTAAATATATTGCAAAAGTGGCGGAGAGCAAAGCGAGCAGCGAACAGAATAGTTAATACTGAACAGTGAACAGTGAATGGCCGATGGTCCTTCGACTGGCAAAGGCTATCGTCCGAATCATCGTTCGCTACTCCTTTATTGCACACGGACACGGAGGCTGCGTGATTTTTATTCCTAATATAGAGATTTAAACGGCGTTAATTTGATTAGTTCATTATTTAAGCGCCAATTTTAAATTATTATTTTTTTATTAAAATTTAATATAAACTATATTAAATAACACTATGCGTTAATTATTCGTTATGTTCTGTTTAAGTAACAACACATGATATTATTATATATTACTTTCCTTTATATAATATGTTTAGGCACAATGGTAACAATATTTCGGTTTTAATATACATTTTATACTGTTAATAATTAATATAATTATTATTTTAATAGCTATATTGAAATTATTCGAATATCGAACACAAGTTTTTCTATACATTTAATTAACTTAATATTATAACCTTTCGGTTTAATTTTAATTTAAAAGTTAAAATATATAATACGTTATATTGTAAGTAAATTATTTGTTAAATTATATTTAAATGTAATATTGTAATACGAGTATATTTAGTTACACATCGATTACCTAATAATTTATACTTGAAATATCATATTAAAATACAATAATGTACTAATGTATAAACTAATTACAACACACAATTGATGAAATATGATTATATCATATTATCACTGATTATAGAATAAACTAATCTATAATCAATGGTTATAAGTTTTAACATCAGTGTCACCTGTACTTTCTAGTTCTTTGTCAAGTTTATTTGTGCTACAGATAGCACTGATTCATCATTTCTTAGTTTTGTTTTGTCATTCCTTACTTTGCGAGTAGCTATAAATAATATTATTTAACTTCTAAATTTTTAATTTTATATAGGACTATATTTGATAGTAATAAATAATAGTTCTTGTTGTTCGTCACATTTGGATTTTGGTTGTCTTTTGTCTTTCGTGCTGGTGTTCTGACCATATTCTTCGTTATGGTATCTGGCTTACTGTTATTGCGGCCATTGCGTTCAAATCACGTATTCTTACAAGGAAATTTGTTAATCAACACTATTGGTAATTATCGTTCGAGTAACCTTGTTTCTTGTCATTAATATTGTTTTCCCTATGTTTAGGGTAGTCATTTTTACCTATTTGTGTTCGTGTCTGACGTGGTTTGTCTTTCTATGTTGTGTTGTCTGCCTGCCAACAAAAAAGGATTTAATTATTCATGTTAAAAGTAAGTGGTGCACCATATTAGAGAAGTATTGTCATACATGTGTTAATATTATATTAACTATTGAAATTCTGAAAGAGAACCATCATAATCAATTGATACATTCTAGAAACAAAACAATTTTGGCGATGAGATATATTCGTCAATAATTTAATAACTATATATTCATTGTTCATTGGTACATTCCAAACTAGAATCAACAACAGTTTGTGAGTGGCAGTTAATACAAACTTCAAGAGAGCTTTGTAAATTCAGTGATTTAGAAACATTTCTAGCCAGTCAGCATATGAAGTTACACAAGACAGAATTTATTTAGGCAGATGCGCCAACTAAAAAAGTATTCTTAACAATTATTTTCTTTCTATATTTATTTATTTATACCTGCAATTCAACATGGAAATTACAATATTAATAACTTATTTAAATTTAAACTAAACAATCTAGTAAGTGGGTATATAGAACAAAACAAAACAAAACTGGAATATTAATAAGATATTATATGTTTTTTAAATTTGATTACTTGAGCAATACACCAAGTTCTTCTAGTCTTTTGACCTCTGTCCGTCGGCATTTATGCAGAGGTGCTAACCCACATTCAAGTCTTGTTCTTTGACTTTCTTCAACAATATGTCTTGTAGTCTGTATTACATTACACTCGCAAAATAGGAACTCGGTCATGCCCCATTTGTGTAATTGATGTTTATACCTGGCTTTCTCAGTTCTTAATCGGTTCAGGGTCGCCCATTGTGCTCGATTTAACTTGAAACTTGGAACTCTACTGTCAGGGTTGTTTACAAAAGAATGGTTTCGAATGTTAGTGTTTGTCCATCTGTTTGCCAACATCACCTCTATTGTCTTATTTGACAGTGTCAGGCTCCATATAGGGTTTCTGGATTTAAGTCTTATGGGTGGTTGGTTTGCTTTGTCTCTTTGTATTGGTAAATCTTGATAATTGCTTAAATTCAGTATCATTAACTCAGTCTGACTTGTCTGCAATATCTGGAGGAGCTATGTTGAATAGGACCGGCACCAAAATTTATTTGAGTAGATTTTATGAACCTGTTATGATTCTCATGGTGTCATTCATTTGTACATAGTCCTTGCAATGTGCATTTCCAGCACACACAGGTGTAAAGTACCACATTGTACACTAGGGCTAGCGCTGAAATGCAAAGCACATTTGCAAGATGGCACTAATTTATGCCTGCTAGCTTGGCAATAATGCTGTTGTGTGTCTTTATTTTGTTTTTCACGCTCTAAAGGTGCTGTCTGAAAGTTTCGTCACTTTAACGTAAAACATGTTACTTGTAGGTTCACTACAGTGTTTTCTGAAAGTTCTGGCCAATCTTACTCCCAGATATTTAGGTGCTTCTTCGGTTTTTGTTTTTTTGTCATTAGTTTTTATATTTATCACTACTGCCAGTTTGCCAGTTGTTAGTTAAATGTGGTCGTGACTGACTTATTTGAATTCATTTTAAGGTACAATTTTTAGAAGTACTTCTGTACTTTTACCAACACCGATCTCTGTTCAGTACTCTTATGATTTCTTTAAAGGATGTAGCTTATATAACTAGTTGTATGTCATTCACGTATATGAATTTCCTCAACACTATCAGTCTTATTTGCTTTATATACATATATACATATATGTAAGTCTATTTTGTAGGATTTTGTATTTGCTTGTTTTTTTGTTTATTACTCAAACATTTAAACAAAGTATAGGATATCATACTTTGATAAATTTGATGCAATGTTCTATGACAATCAATCTGTCAATCTGATGTTCAGCAATTACATTATTTAATGTCTTGTCTTTCTGGTATTGATGTAATAAAGATTATTCTAACCACTGAGGGCAACTACCATACAGCTTATGAAGCATTAGTTGAAAGAACAATTCACTAATTATTGAATCACGTATACATTCCCTAACGAAAACATCCTCTGTTCAAAAGTCATCAGCATCTGCATTAAGAAATTTACACCATCGCACTGTTTCACATGAATGTGCATTGCCATGAATCTTTCTGTTGATACTTGGGATCTCTGGTTATTAACATTGGTATGTTTTAAACTAAACTCAATAAAGGTTGGTGAATGGCAGTTCACAGTTAATATAAACATCAAGAAAGTATCCTAAGTTCAGTGATTTAGAAAGATTTCTAGTTAATCGTCTGTCAGTGTTGAAATATTAAATTATAATTTAATACCGTCATATATATAGTATAGAACAGTGGGTATGTTATTCACACTGTGCTACAGTGGCGAGTGCTGATTGAGCATTTATTTGTTTCTTACTGTATAATGATATTTTTATGCAATGACACGGGCAGTCGTCGTTTATATGTAATACACGCCACACACATTTATTCATCGTATTATTATTCATATTGTTATTATATTATAATCCTTTTTACTTCGTTAAATCTAAGGTACTCAACAGGTTATGCGCCCAATACCCGTAAACAAGGTTTAATATGGTTTTAGTATATTTTAACAGTTTTAATATAGAGGAAGTACTTCAACCATTTGTATTATTTTTATTAGTGTATAGGAAATTCGTGTAAGGCGAATCTGTAAAAAGATACATGTGAATGATGCATCGAACTGGCATATGTGGATATTTCAAGTAAAGGTAATTATGAGTGCGGTTGAAATATTCAATGTTGTAACAAAAGAATCAAAGAAACCTATTTTAGTGAAACTCGGTACCGAAACTGATGTAGGAACTAGAAAAAGATATAATATCGATTATGCAGTATGGATAAGAGCAGATAGTAAGGCTCAATAGTATACTGTCACGTCATTAAACGAGCATCTTCTGCAGTACATCATG
>JABCUB010000007.1:2813215-2824968 GCA_013282895.1 Eriosoma lanigerum | reverse complement strand
TACTCCCATAATGCCTCTGTAGGCATGTCCTTGTGAACCCAAATGAACAATTATGTATATAAGTATATATAAGTATATATAAGTATATATAAGTATAATATATATTGTTATACTAAAACCATATAACTGCAAATTTGCGTCAATTAAATAAATAAATTATTATTATTCACCACAGGAGTAAGAGACAATTTCAATTCTTATCATAATTTGTTATAATTATTAGATTCTGAGCGGAGCGATGAATGTATTTTTCTACAAAGATGTTTTTTTTTTTTATGTATGAAAACATTTTTTCGGATAGAAATAATTATCCGATTATTACAAGTGAGGTATCATTTCGGTTGCTAATCGTGTCCTCTTAGTACTTTATTTAGCTCAATTTTTGAATTTCCCATAAGTTTTCCCTTAAAAAGGAATAATAACTCCTTGAATATTTTTCGTAGGGATTTAAAATTATTTTGCATATTTACATGCGTGGTAAATTTTGGAATGAATTATCAGTATTATATATTGCAATATATTGAGATTCGCTTAGAATCGTATTTTCTAATGAAATATCATTGCATTCAAATTTTAATAGTTATAATAAACCACTAATTTCTCCGAGGACCGAAGGGACGAAGGAGGAACGTCCAATATCGGCCTTCCCACTTTTTTTTGTTAGTTTTTATTCTCCCAAGAAATATCTTTTACAAATACAAAAAATGAGCTAAATAAAGTACCAACTAGATGTAATTTGGTATAGAAGAAATACCCTATTTATGGTAATTGGACCATTATTTCTACCTCAAAAAATGTCTTCAGACATAAAAAACAAAAATAATTGTAAAACCAAAATATTCTTCAATTATATAGATCTAATAGATAGACATAAATTAATGTATCTATTTACTATCTTTTAAAATTTTCTAATTTTCAAACCAAATAAAAGTCAATCTGTTGATAGAATATAACAAGATATTTTCCATTGAAGGTAATCCACTGTTAAATAAAATATAGCTACACTACCCAAAGATTATAGAATATCATATATTTCTCTAATACATAAAAGGTGACAAACAAGTATGAAGTAATAGAGTTGCTGTACATAAGATTGTCTCATCACTTAACTTATTTAACCAAAAGGCTAAAAGTAAAAAAAAAGTGGTTCCAGAGATGAAGATTAAATGAGATGAGGCTCTAATATTAGATGAAACTTCTATAATTTATTTGTACAATTTCAAAATGTTCAAAGAAACGACAAACTGTTGGTATTTAATTTATATATTTTGAGTATCATGGTATCAAATGAAGTATTATAGTGATAATGTATTATTCTCATATATTAATAAGTAAACTGATTACAGTACCCATATAAAGACGTATGTATGCTGTATATCGTGCAGAGTTATAAACCAATCCCAAATATATTAATTATAGAACTAAATACTTTGATTAATATTATATTTATATTTGAGAGAAAATCCAGCAGATAGGAATAGAAGTGTTCAAATTGATTGTAGATACATACAAGACATAAGACGTAATCAAGAAGCAGATATGTTAACCAAATTACAGAATTCAACTGTTTTTCTTTTTAAGGAATTGATTGAAAATTAATTGTTCAAGTACTTACCATTTATGTTAAAAAACATGTTGTATAATTAAATAATTACATTTTTTTTACGCTTTATAGCATCATTGATAATGAATATTTATATAATACAATGAATATTTACAAATACAATAATATCAAGATAAATATGATTACATTATGTTTTTGATGAGTATAAAGAAAGAAAAAATGCAACTAGGTAAGTAAAATAGTACAATTATTATATTAATAAACTATATATTTGAAGTCTTTATTATTTAAATAAAAAAATAAAACATAATTATATTACATATAATGATAATTATACATTTGTGTCTTGCATATTACGTACATATTTATTAGAATAAAAAAAAAAAAACATCTCTACTGCAATATATAAATATATAGGACATAGATTAATAATGTATAGCAATAGAATGACAAGATAAATTGTTTTGTTTCTTTGTCATGGTACATATTATAAAGTATAAAATATACGTAAAATATTAAAAAATAATATTTATAGGTAAATAGTATTTTAATTTTTCATTTTATATGAATAATATTAATGAAACATAATAAGTGGATACATTTTTAAATTAAAACATAATAAATTTGAAGGAAATCATCATATTTAATGATTTATATAAATATAACGAATTAAATATGTGGCTCAAATATTTATCGATTATCGTATTTTATTTGGGAATTTTTAGAGAAAACAAATACTGTTGTTATGGTGCTTGATGTAATATATAATTGTATTTAATAATATTTAACATCAGTATTCATTTAGTTATTTCAGAGTTCATTATACTTTATTGTTCAGTTTAATATAATAATACATATTTATTTAATTAACAGTATTACACAATTACATATACGATGGAGGAAAATAAACGATTCCAAAACATAAGTAGATATACGTTTAATATTTAAGCACTTATGATAGAATTTGTTTTGATAATATTAGTACAGTATGTTATGTCCTTAAAGTTTAAATTGATAATTAACTCATTGTTTAATAGTTATTATAAGTTATATATAAATATTATATAATACTAAAAATAATTTCCTCTAGTGAGCATTTTAGTATAATATTATAGATAAATAGTCAACAAATATTTTTAAGATTTTGGAGAGGTGGTCCTTTCATCCGTGATGCTTATTTATATTAAATGTAATATACATTAATATAATATTTTGATCAATATCAAATACGTATTTATAATTTAATTACCAAGACAAATATCTAATAAAGCATTATTGATTTTACTAATTATTATGACTAATTATTATTACTATTATGACTATAATATTATAATATTGGATGATCATATTAGATTCTGAAAGGAGCAAGAAGTGTATTGTTTTTACAAAGATGTTTTTTTAATTGTTTTTTTTGAGTATAAATAAAAATCCGATTACCAGAAATATAATATGCTTTCCATTTCTTATTGCAAAATCGCATCTAGTTGGCACTTACTTAGCTCATTTTTCACAATTTTCAAGTGTTTCATTAAGAAAAGAATAACTATCAAAAAATGGCAAAAAATCGACAAAATTACAATTTTCGTAATTTTTCATTTTTTATTTCTTGATATCTAATTAAATTTTGATCGTAGGTACATGAAAATTATTTAAGTACTAACATAGATAATATTTACGTTTGGTAAAATTATGGAACGGAATGATAGATTTTTTGGCTAAATATAGAGCTTTATTTTGCATATTTACATATGTAATTTACACTCGTGGTACATTTTGGAATGGATATTGTGATATATTGAAATTCGATATTGAATATTGTATTTTCTAATGCAATATCATTGCATTCAAATCTTAATAATTATAATAAATCACTAATTTCTTCGCAATCGAAGAGACAAATTATTTAAATTAACGTTTTCGCTTTTTTTTATTTGTGAATATTGTGTTAATGCTTTTTATAAAATGTAATTTATAGCGTACATTAAATATATTTGCTCAATTTTACATATATTTCCAAAATATAATTTTTTTACATAATTAAAATATTAACATATATTTATTTTATTTGTTATTTTGGAAATTTACTAAAATATCTATAATTTAACTGTATTTAATGATTTTCATTTGTATCATTATAATATATCTAAAGTTACTAATATTATAATATATTTAATATGTTTTTTATTTATTATAGGTATTCAACGGGTGTTACCTCCATCTACGAAACTAATAAACTTCGAAGTATGTTCAATGTATTATTATAAAACAAAATTTTTGTTTTAAGAGCAAATACAAATATTTAAATATTTATCTATATTATATATTAGTGACGGATCTAGGACTTTATTTTTGGGGAGGGAGGGGCACTGTTTTTCAATGTAATATTAAATACATTGTACTACAAAACTATATTTTTCTGAAATCAATTTAATCAATGGAATGGAGGGAGGGGAGCTAGGCCACTGTGGCCCATCCTTAAAGCTGCTACTGTAAGATAAACAATTAATAGTATTATAATATTATATTGTGTACATTATGCAAATCATTGTATTAATTAGGTATTCATACCAATTCCGTACTCATATTAATTGTCATATAAAAACATAGTTATTATTTCATAATTTTATTAACATTATAATTGCATATAATACATACCTAATATATATTTATATAGATATACTTTATTATGTTATCTTTAGTTGCCCCGTGAAGGTTTGAATGATTCGGAACTATATAGAAGGCCTGCATCAAGTCAAATTAAACGGCGTATTGCTCACGTGGCAAAGTTTCCTTTGCCAATCATACGCCCACAATCGATTACAAATAAGAAGCAAAATAAAAAAATAGATTATCCTAGAGATAATAGAGTAAATTTATTATATATATATTTATAAATGTTATTATAATACGATATTTTTTTAGATTTTGTATCAATTTCGTGTCCCAGTATATAAGAATTATCGGAGATTGAGTACAGATGCAACAATAGGATGTAAGTTTGTGACATTTTTATTATTTTATAAAATCAATATAAATCTTCGATTAATTTATAGGTATGATATAAATTATAATATAAGTTTTGTTAATTTTAAATTAGAGAAGAGTAAATATAATATTTATCAATAAAACTAATTACGACAACCTAGAGATTTAGGTTACCATAATACAACTTATACAATATAGTTGGTAAAAATTAAAATTTAATTAGGGTTGTTTATATACAGAAAACTTTAGAGTTCCTAATATTATGTTTAATTTTTTTTTATATCATGTGTTTTTATATCAAACATTATTAGAATAGATATAAAAAATTTAATTAAAAAATTAACGGTCGTCATTTGATGGGAGGGATGGACGTTGTGTGCTATTGCATCCATTATCATTACAATAGTCTCAATTTCCGGCTTCAATATTTTACTAATATTTTTATAATAAGTATTTAATCATTTTTTTTTATGTTATTTGTACCTTCTTGAAACCTCATACTAAAAAAAAATCAATACCACCCCATTGATAAATACAATTTCGATATACATAATTAAAAAGTAAATTATAATTATTAAACAAGTAAGGTGAAGTATGTGTTGATGATAGTGCTTAGTTGGCCTATTTTTCTTATAATTTATTTTGAATTTAAGTATACAAAAAGTACGTAGCTGAGCTAGTAGAATGTTGTGGAACTTTGAAGTTAATAAAACAATTATATATAAGAAATCAGGATAGTATATAATGTTAGATTGTAGACCGTATAGAAATTCCATATCTAACATCATGCCTACGATCAGTTAGAAATTTAAATAAAAGTAGGTACCTTAGTATACAAATACGGTAAAAATCTATTTAATATATATAACTAGAGACTAGAGTGGGTATTATGTTATGACATATTTTTTATTTATTATTTTATGTTTTTATGTAAAACCATTTTTATATTACACAAAAACAAATAATAATACTCACTTATTTATAAATTTATGTTCAGCATACTTAAAACAATGAAATATGTGTAATAATATTTTTTTTTATAATTTAGACGGGTCTTGTAATGGACATTTATCAAAAAAAAGAAAAGTCGATTGTGACCAATTAAAATCACCTAATGAAAAATTGAAACATCAAAAAAAATCACGTCAATCATAAAAAAATTATATTTTTAACTGGTATTATATATATATTTTAATGTATAATATTATACTATTTTATATAGTATATTATTATATTATATGATATATATATATATATAATTTCATAATATAATATAATTATATTTATATATACCTTATATATATAATTATTTTATATAATTTGCAGAAATATATATATAACTTTGTAACTAATACCATGAAATAATTTTTGGTTATTATACTATAAGTGTTTAAATTGTGAAATTAATATTATTATTTAATAATATTTGTTATTACATAATAAAGTATTGTTTAAATACACTTGTTAAAAAAATATTGTTTATAAGTCGAATGATAAATTTTACACTGGCATTTACCCAGAAATTTTGTTAAGAATCTTGCAATTTATCTTACTCCTATAATTATAGAGGTATTCGAGTATATTGAGCTAAAATATTTTTTTACGAATTTACGATAAATGTAATATATAATAAATGATAATATCTTATGGAAAATATTAAAATGAATATACTATAATTTATAAAGGTATAGTCTGCATATTGGGTCATATTGTGTTTCACCAAAGTAGCACAGTATGGTGATAAAAAATAACTCTGATTTGTATACCAAATTGCATCTAGTTGGTACATTATTTTTGAAAATCTAAAATCAATTTTTTTTAGACCTTCAAACTTTAAAATTTTATTTTGAATTTCGATATTTTTGTTTTTAAAAGTCTGTAGACATTTTTTATGGTAGAAATAACTGGGATACCACAACTAGGGAATGCCTTCAGAACCAATCTGCATGCATGTGGTACTTCATTTAAAATATATATATATATATGAATATAAATATACTGAATTTGTTTGACATATAAACATTTCAAACGTCTGTCAATGCTCCAGCTTACTGTTTATAGAGTGAGGTTTTTAAAAATGTTTAAATCATTAATTGAATAATTATCTAGATAATGATTTTTACATAGCCTATTTATTTATTTAGATAAGCTAAAGAAAAAGCTTCATTTACAAGAAAATAAAAAGTATAAATTTATAATTTTCATTGTTCCTTGTTTACAGATATAAAATATATAATATTTTAAAATTACTAATTCGTACGAGTTGGTTAAATAATTAAAATCGTGTTATCAGAAAATATCGCCTTTATTCAAAGTGTCCCTAACGTTTGTCGCGAAGATTTTTCACAGCAAGTATATTCTTTTTCAACAAGTTGTGTAAAATAAATTAATTCTGTGTTTTATGATAAAATGAAATTATTTTATAAAATTGGCCATTCGGCAATGATTCGAGGTGCAGATTTGGTGTGAAACAATAATAACAGCATTTGGGAGCTTATCCACATTGTATATTATATTACCGTGCCGTGTAATGATTTTGTATAAAATTTGACTACGACGATAACACTAATTTAACGTCCGGTGCAGTAGTTAACAGGGTACGATTGAAAAGATAGTGCTGAAATCGGCACCCGGGCAAATTGCCAATATCAGTTGCGGCCGACAATTTTCGCTTAGCCTAGAGGTCGGTACACGAGAAAAGAATATTATATTCTTAAAGGATTTTTCCCTCTGAAAATCACGACCTCGAACGAATAGTGGGTAATTACATTCGTAATATTCAATCGCCAAAATAAACATCACTTATTGTAATAATGTGTTTCAAAAGAATTATGAAATACGATAACGCTAAACCGCATATTTCGCTAGCTCGTTGATTTAATTTTCATTCATACTACAATTCAATTTTATCTCACCTTTTGTTTAAATAGTTTTACCACGTAAAATAAAGATAAAATGCTCCTAACGAAATGCATAATATATTTTAATATCCTGCTTTTTAAACATTTATTATTTTTCGCAAGAACTCTATAACAATTCAATTATAAATGACAAAAATATGTTTTATTTAAAAAAATGATACATTATTTTGAATTTAATTTAATAGAAAATGATGAGTCAAAATTAACAAATTTTCCTGAAATCGCAATCTTGATCAAACCAATTATTTTTTTACCACTCTAAATTCTATTATTCAGCTTTTTAAAATTGTATTTTCTTAAATTTTTGATTTGAAATTTCGTAACATATAATATTATAAATTATTTACCTAAGAAGTCAAAACTTTCGTGGAACATATTGTGTGAATTGTGTGATGTTTTAATATTATTTATTAGTATTTTATATTTATTTTGTGTAAATAACATAAAACAACTATTAAAGCTTAACTTCTGAAATAAACTATACTAATATAATATAAAAGATTTAATAGAATAGTTTTATGCCATATTTACATATTTCTTTTTGGATTCTAAGCAAAGCGAGGAATAATGTATTGGTTTTATAATGATGTTCTTTTTTTTTATCTGAAGACACTTTTTCGGGTAAAAATAATTGTCCGTTTACCACAAATATGATACTCTTCTGTACCAAATTTCTTTTAGTTAGTTTAGCTTATTTTTCGAATTTCTCAAAAGTTTTTCCTTGAGAGAAGAAAATATAGCAGGAAGTCGGTAAAATTAAGGTTTATGTTATTTAATTTTGTTTATTTCGTGATAACTAATTAATTTTGGTTCTAGAGATTTAACATTTATTTTTTAGTATTTGCATAGATAGTTTACACGCATAGTAAAATTATGGAAAATATTAGTTAATTGTCTGACTTAGTATAGAGCTGTAAAATTGTTTCCAAAAATGTTCAATGTTACCTGAAATTTTGAATTTATAGGTTTAAACATTTTATAAAAGCATAATTACATACTACTTAATATTTTTACAAAATATTTTGAAAATCCTGACTCAAAAATTTTTTTTTATAACCTTCTAAAGTTTAAATATTACGTATAATTGAATATTATAATACTTTGTGTTTTTATGAGTTTGAAATTATGATTTACATAGAAATAATGGTCCAATTACCACGAAAGGGTATGCTTTCGGTAGCAAATTGCATCTTGTTAGTATTCCATTTAGCTTATTATTTAAATTTCTGAAATTTTTTTTAACAAGAAATAAAATCTACCAAAAAATGAACAAAAACAGCAAAATTTACGAAAATTGTAATTTTAAGTAAATTTATTTTTCAAGATAACTAATGCAATTTTTAACGTAGGTTCTTGAAATTTTTTTGAGTGTTCTCATAGGTCTCTACTAACTTTTGGAAAAGCTTATCAGTATAATATATTGTATTATATTGAATTTTGCGAATCGTATTTTCTAAAACATTATCATTGCATTCAAATCTTAATTATAACAAACCATTAATTTCTCCAAGGACCTAAAGAATGAAGGAGAAACATCCAAAATATACTTCTCCGCTTTTTTTATTTTTACAATTAACCTTAACTAATTATTGTAAGTTTTTAATTTGATTATTTATATTTCATAATTTCAATTTTCAGACTAGTTTAGTGATTCTTTCACACCTTATTTTTCTAATATCTTCTAATTAGATGGCATTTGTCAAGTTCGTTTTGCTACCCGACCCTTCTCTTATAATGTTACCTTTATTTAAGAATTGTTTTAACTTCTAGTTTAAAATTACGAACTCTTTTAATAAATCCTTATTGTACACAAGAATTTTATAACCAAGTATAGGAGTGATGTTTTTATATACCATTTATTATAAAAACAGCTTAGTTAATGTTTTAAATTGTTTTAATATTCATTAGTTAAGCTTACAAATTTAATTATTAATAATTTTGATATTAATTCTCAGATTTTTCCTGCTATATTATTATAGAATAAACTGACCTATAATATTAAATGTGACTTAATCTATTTTTCGACGATATAAACACTATATGTAAATTCGATTGTATATATTATGACTAAACTCAAACAAACAATTCTCAATAAACATTCTGTAAAGTTATGTTGGATAATAAATAAATCCACCCGAATATTGCACTATTATAAAAATACTACCAATATCATAATAAAAATAACAGTATGATTTATTATTCTTCTTGCTCAATTGTTGTGTTACTGGTACAAAAGTTTTAATACCTTTTATATTATTATGTTATTGAATTATTATGTAATGCAACGATAAATAATTTTTATGGTAAATCATTTCCGAAGACTATTTCGTTAATTATGTTGGTAGTTTAGTACCTATTTTTAATATCAGAAAATATAATAATGGCTTTGTCTCTTTGTACACGGTATACATCATCTTTAGAATTACTATTACATTGAATCATACCGTAGAATATACGATTGATATTTATTATTTTAATATTATGTCGTAATTTTTTTTTGTCCCGTTGTAATAATATGGAAAACATATGCATTTTTTGGTAAATTTAAAACGCTATTTCGCGCAAGTTTCAAAATAAATTCAAACACCAAATTGCATAACACCATAATTTATTATGCTATTTGCATAATAAATTATGTTAAACAAATTTCAAAAGAATGTCTTGGATGCAGTTAAAATTAGGTGCAGTTAATGTTACTGTGCATTCCATGTTATCGTTCAACAACAGTGTCGAATGTTTTTTTGGCCTTGCTTTTTCACCCTTTAGAGTATAATTTGGAAATAAAGTAATTTTTAAGCCCTTAATTTTTTTGATTGCAAGTAGTATATATATATATAGATATTCCATCACTCAATGGAAACTTAAATTTCGATATAGGCTGTAGTGTAAGAGATTACCTTGATTTAAATTCTATTATTGGTTTTGTTAAAAATTATTCTTCTAATTTCTGTTGTAGAATTTGATAAACGAAAAAATCTGATTTGAAAATTCAATATGAATTATGACAATATTTCTCTTCTTAATTAATGAAAAAGTATGTCAATAATTTAAATAAAAATTATTCATCAGGATCAGGATTAGAAGAAATATGTATTTGGTTAGATTTTAATTTGTTTGATCAATTAAATTTAGATATTATGCACGATGCATTTAAAGGGTGAGCTAAATGAGCATTATGTGTCTTATTTCAGTATGCCACAAAAAATACTTAAAATTATTTTCGATGCAAGTATTAAATGATAGAATATTGGGTAGGTTTAATTTGGACTAGAAAATAACAGATCATGCATGCTATCTTTGGACCTTATAAATGTAAGAAAAATTAATCCATCAGCATCCGAAATGTTATTGATTAGATATTTTAGTTTACTTGTAAGCGATTTTGTACTTATAAGTGAACCAATTCTAGACCTATATTTGTGTATATTGTTATTGATATTATATTAACATCACTCAAAGAAAATAGTTGTTTGTTACTTACAAATAATTTGAGACTATTTATTTATTTATTTAAAATTTAGTAAAAATGTACTAAAGCCATAATTATGTTTTTGTACAAATTATCCTAACATAATAAAAAGGAATGGTCCCTTATTCACTTATGGTCAATGCGTTTTAAGGCAATATACAGAATTAAAAAAAATGCTGCAAGATCATGTTTTAACTGTGGAAATATTTGCTTAACATTAGCAATAAAGTATCAAGTACAATTTATTATTGGAGCTCGGAAAAAATTAAAATCTATGAAATTAAATCCGAACTGATCCTAAGTAATGAGGAACCACTAATTGTTTTAGTTTGGCCGAAATCAAAGGAAGACATAAAATCAATTGCATTTTGACTAGATATAGATGATGAAAATCCACACTTTGTTTTGGTTAAAAGTATTAATAGATAACTATATCTTTATAGATCACAAAGAATAATTTTAATTTTATAAAAGAAGAGAAGAATATACCTAATGGTTTTATGTGTGCCTATTTTTTGCTTTTGAAAGAAAATTGTGTTTACTTCTACTTGATACATTATTTAGCTCATTTTTCGAATATTTCCTTGGAATAAGAATTATTACGTGAATAATACTGATTATCATTATAATACTAATATTACAGAATATTATTTAATTTAAACTAAGAATAGATTAACTTATAATAATATTGAATACATTTTTTAAATAATCAACTAAGGTACTTTATATTACAACATTTTTACTACATATTTATAATATAAAAAAACAATTTCACATTCAACTAGGTACCTATATCATTAGTAAGTTATTTTAA
>JABCUB010000007.1:2758458-2769378 GCA_013282895.1 Eriosoma lanigerum | reverse complement strand
TTTTTTACAAAATACTTATTATTAATACTGCAAAAATAAACTTAATTTTATTACATGATTCTAAATTTAATATTGATTTATTTGGTATTTATAGCCAATATATAAGATAATGCTTAGAGCCTCATAATGGTTTGTGGGTCTGTGTACGTACATATCTTGTATTTTAATAAATCAATTTTATAAAACGAAATAATAATTTATTTTTTATATGCTTATAGTCTTGTTATTGTAAAGTATTTGAAAAAAATTTAATTAAAATATGCAATACAATTTTTTAAATACAAATTTTTATTATTCAATTATTTTGAGTAAGTAGTTTTTTAAATATTGTTGATATATATATATATAAGGGACGAAGGAAGAACATCCGGAATCATCCTTCCATTTTTTTTAATTCAAGATCTTTCTTTTACTTTATTTTTCATTTGTAGTAGCCACATAGCTGTTTATATAATTATTAATTGAAGAAAGTATAATAAATAAAAACACTATAAAATATTAAATAATAGCTTAATATAATAATATTATTTCGTTATTGTAATGATGCGATCTTTTTATATATTATTATTTAAACGTAAATGTATAGAATCCGATATATTATTAAGAAAATATATTGTTCTAGAATATTCTATGAAAACATTAATCGACCTACATTTTCGACAATCTGATAAATTAATTTTATAACAAATGTACATCCTTCTATACGAATACTTAGAGAGTATACCCATATTTTTTTTTTTTTTAAAAATTATAATATTCAACATTATCTATAACATAAGCGAAGAATGTACCTGACGGTTTTATGTGTGCCTATTTTTTTTTTTCGTTAGAAAATATACTTGGTTCTTTATATAGCTCATTTCTCGAAATTTTCCTTGGAATAAGAATTATTAAGTGAATAATACTGATTATCACTATAAAACGAATATTACTGAATATCATATAATTTACACTAAGAATAGATTGACTTATAGTAAAATTAAATTTTTTTTTTGGATAATTAACTTAGGTACTTTATATTGCCACATTATACGGTTGCACTTCAGCTTGGATCTATTCAGTCTTTTCAAGTCTACCATACCCGAACCATTCAGGGACAGCAAAAGTACACTCTACTGTGCGCACGCCTATGATTATTATACTTTTGAAGTAGAAATCATTAAATCAAATAGGCGTTTTATTTTCCACGATTCATTAACATAATAATATCTCATAATTTGAAATAATATACGTGAACACAATTATCTAAAATTTAAAAGCATAATCGTATAGGTACCTATATCGTTAGTAAGGTTAGGTTATTGTAATCCAATGTATCAAACTTTTATTTGACTTATTATGTAGGTACTTTTTGTGAACATATGTATTCAAAACAATTAAATAAATACAGATTATATTAAAATAATTTGTTAAGTATATTTTTATTTTATAATAATTGATGTCACTCTGACAGTTATGTCTGGTCTGGGAGTATTAATATATTATGTACTATGTACTACTACGATCAATTAGAATACATCGTATAAGTATTTCAAGTATAAATTTGCTGCCTTTTGTTGTATAACTTTCAATTTTAAACCCAACCCTTATTGTTTTAAAAATGATTCATTGTCATAAATTCGCACCAGTCTGTCGAATTCTAAATAAATCGATTTATATATTTAATAACAATGCCAGACATAATAATACAAAATGTAACCAATTAACGCAAAAATATATAAAACCGACAAACATGTATGCATACACAAAAGTAACGGAAAAATACGTATCAGTCTGATGAATTCAAATAAATCAGTTTAATATAAACTATATCGATCTATACGTTTCATAGGTCGTTCATGTACAAACTTTAGCAAGTTTTTTGACGTACAATGAACAGTTTCAAAGCCGACCATCATTGTTTTTTAAAAATGGTTCTTTGTCGAAAATTCGCATCAGTCTGCTGAATTTTAAATAAATCGGTTTTTATTTAAGAACAATTCCAGGCACAATGGTACAATATGTTACCAATAAACGCCAAAATGTATGCGAAACTGACAAAAACTCTACGCACACTTAAAAATATAGCAAAAGTGGCGAAAAAGTACGTATCTGTCTGCTGAACTCCAAATAAATCGGTTTATATCAAGTAGTATTTACTACCCTCGATTTATTTGGGTACGTCGTATAAGTATCTGTATCTTAATACGTCGTATAACTAATAAACGCCAAAATATGCGAAACAGACAAAAAATGTACGTAAATATATTGCAAAAGTGGCGGAGCGCCAATCGAACATCGAATTGGTTAACAAACACTGAACCGTAATGGCCGGTGATCCTTTGACTGGTGAAGGAATCGGGCCATCGTCCGAATCATCGTGGAAATCATCGGTCGCAACACTTTTATTGCATATGGCCACGGAAGCTGTGTGATTTCTATTGCTATTATAATTTTGATTAATTCAATCAATTTAATTAATTCATGTTTTAGCGCCAATTTCAAATGTTTAATAAATGAAGTACGTATAAGTTCATACTATAATATGGGATATATATATATTTTATATATATATACTTATATATATATATATACTTTATATATATTTATAACATAACTCAATAATATCTTACAATTTATAATATTGTAAATAAATTTGCCTTATAATATATTTCTAGTTTAAAACAGTGGCGTCATTTCAGTTTTTACTAGACTAGGGCAGACCCATAAATTTGTTGACTATTTTTAAGAACAGGAGTAGGAAGGGTCATTTTTGTGGTCGATATTTTATTATATTGTAAGCGGTAATCAATTAAGGGGTTGTATTTAGGGGTTGTTATTTTTGAAATCTGCCGACTTATGATTTGGCTAATTATAGACTATGGCAAACTTATGAGTTGCCCTCCCTCAAATGACGCCGCTGGTTTATAATATAATTTTTAACAACCATTTGCTGTTTTCAATAAATGAAATAAACTCATACTCGTTATGAAATACTATAAATAAACGATATTCTATACTTTTACGCGTATATTATATTACTATTATTTTGAATTGCTCCTTTTTAATATTTAACAGCTGTTAATTTGGACCAATCGTTAGTCGTTTCTGAGTTTCAAAAATTGAAATATTTATTTGATAAAATGAACGATCATTTCAAATAAATATTTTATGTTTGACAAAGTATTTGACCACGTGAACCGGGCTTAAAACAACATATATTTTCAAAGATATGTCTATGAATTACAATAAAAAATTGCTATCCGTCTCACTATCTCAATAGTCAGAAGTATACACCACAGATATAGAGTATAAACCAAGTACAACAGTCGAAAAGCAAATGAAATGTCTACATACGAAGATATGAATGAGTCATTAGGAAAAGATTCGTACCTCCACCATTGTCAAGTAAGAAAGCGCAACGTCTTTTTGGATCATTTGAACAATCATTTATTGACAAAATAACATTTAAATACATGCCTTGGTATGATAATACAATATCAACAAACCCTTAACATATGAAGATGATCCATTTCCTCCACCAAAGCTAGAAAAGAAATTGAGAAATCTTTATGAGTTAATAATTGATGAATTATGGACGATGCAGAACTACTAAAACAAGTAGAGAAAGAAAACTATTTAAACTATATTATAAAATAGAAATTATGATATAAGTCATACAAATCCACACAGATTCAGGTGCATTTCTCTGGCACCCCCACCTCAGAATTTTGGAACTAAACCCGGGGCTTTAGTTTGTGCTACGTTTGTGCTGTTTTGTGCCCGAATTTCGTCGTTTGTGCAACCATCCCTTAAAAGATATAGGACTTTCAATGTGGGGGTGCTGTGGAAACGACAGCACCCCCACTTGCGAATTTTTTAAATTTGATCGTGCCGTTCGTTTGTGCTACGTTTGTGCTGTTTTGTGCCCGAATTTCGTCGTTATAATAATAACCAAAAAAATAATATTAATAATACTTAAATTTTTTAAAATAAATAATAATTTATGAATAAATACAATTTGTTTATATGATAAAAAATGTTTTATAACATTACTTTAGTATATAATAAAAACTGGCATTCTACAACTGTTGATTGCCTTACTATTTTTACTGTTTTTAATGTATCATCATACCGTTCCCATGTATTATTATGCTCTCTCCAGTTGTAACTAATATAATTTCCAATTGCATATTGGGATGATGATACAGGCGGAATAAAACCAATTAGTCCTCTCAGATGAAACGTTGTATTATTTTCTATTGATAATGTATGAGGTACATTTTGTAAGTCAATTATCATTTCAAATTTGTTGTTTTTTTTTTCGGAAAAGGGTGCTATTGTCTCAATAATCAAATGTTGACGACATGTTCTTTTTCTAGTACTTGATTTTGACTCACAGTAGTTGCAACTTAGATTTTTTTCTATTTTGAAATAGCAACTCACTACTTCTTCTAAGAAGTCTAATGTGTCAACAGGTTGATTACAAGTTACTGATGGGAATGTACGATAGTCTTTTTTATTACATTTTCCACATATTTTTGTTTCTTCGTAAGTTGGACATTTTTCAAATAATTGGTTTATAATGTAATTAGCAGTTGATACGCAGTTTATATTTATTAAATTATTAGGCAGTAATGTTGTGCTGTTTTGATAAATACGTTTTAATATTTTTACCCTGCGTTTATAAGTTTGTGCATTTATACCATCTCTTATTCCGCGTGAAATTGATTTAAAAAAAATACTGCTTTCCATTGAAGCATCTATAAATGCCGCATATTCCTTGTCGTCAACATATGCGGTGCATAATAGATGAAATAACGTATCATATGGACATGTGTTTGATACTGTGTAATAGACACCATCCAACATAACCGGTAACAGATCGGAACAGTTACCGTTACGTAATATTCCAATCACAGAACTCTTTGTTCGGCTACTTTCATTGTAATGTAGAATAGTCGGATCTTTATCCAAATAATTTCTTTTTTTCATGTTTTTTTCAGTAGGTGATCCTAACCCTCTCCAATTCTCTACAGCAATCTCAGTATTAATTTTTGGTGTTACATATTTATCGTGTCCTTTATTATTAATGGTGTCACTTATATTATTTTGATCAAAACTAGATTTAATAATATTATTTGAACCAACTATAGAGTCAACATGTGTTTTTATAAAATCATCCACTCTCATTGGAAGACTTTTATGTTTTAAAACAATATGTTTAAGATCTTTAAACAGACTTTCTGATGATGCACTACTTTCAGTAACATTACCATAATTAAATATTGGTACCATAATAGCAGAACAACAAGGAAGAAGTTTACAGAAAGTTAAAAGTTTTTTTGCCAATTTTTTATCATATTGCATATTATCGTGATCTCCACTTTTTCCATTTAACTTTGATATATTTAAACATTCATCATATACATTCTTAATATCTTCATATATATCATTAGATTCTATGTCATCTATAACTAACAAGGGATTTTCATTAGTTTCATTATCATTTCCACTAATTTCAAATTCATCAATATCGTCCTCAAAAACCGTTACAGCTATTTTTTCTTTTAAATATATTTTTGCAACTTCACATTGCGTAATTGTATGATTATTATCATATCCATCCGTTTCAAAAAGCGCTACGGTAAAAATATATTTTAAAAGTAATTTTAGATCTTGGAAATCAGTTGATATAATTATTAACCCAAATGACCTTAAATAAAAGTTTTTTATACGTTTCGATGTATCTTTATTAAACCACGTACTTAAATGGTGCATAATATGGTTGAAATCATTTCGCAGCATACAATTTGGCAGTTCATTAGTTTTTTTCTTAATTAACAATGAACATGTTTTTAAATACATATTGAGCGTTGAAAATTGAGTAAATGTTTTTACAATAGCCATCATAAGGGCCAATGATTGGTCACAAACTACAACTTTTGGTGCTGGAATTCCTGATCTTAGCCATTCACTTAGCCAATGTCCGATACTGTTATTATCGTGACGTTCTGATAACATATGTGCTACAGCGAATTGACAATGATTTTTATAGTCCATCACTCCGATTTGGTAAACAAATATGTTTGATGTTACTCTTCCAGACATCAACATTTGTTTTCTTATAATGCCACCTGTAGCATCAATACTGATTGTAGGAACTTTAGTTGTTTTAGAATAAGTTCTATAAAGATTTACTTCAGTGGTACACCAATAATGCAAAAAAAACCTATCATAGCCTATATCATGTATTATTTCATTATATGGTGATAATCTTTTCATAATGAATAATGATATGATGGGATCGTCATTGTGTAATCCTTGCTTAATAGTTTTACATTTAAGAACACGTAACGCATTAGTTGATGGTAAATGACTAGGTTCCTGTTCACCGAACTTCATTATTTCTTTAGCCATTTCACGTCTAACAAATGATGCAGTTTTACACTCCGTAATCATTTTTTTAATTGCATAAGATTTTTGGTCACCAATAATCTTACGTTTATTCCCGTATCGACAATTACTAAAGTTTCCAATTAAAGAGAATTTGATTATAATACGAGAGTTCGGTTCAGGTTTTTTATCAACAATACCTTTAAGATTACTTAAGCATGTTGAACAATATCCAAGTATATCCAAATAAACATTTCCATTATCATAAATTTTTGCTCTTTTGTATACAATTGTACAAGTTAAACGTGTTTGTTCAAAAAAATGTTCATGAATTAATGTCGTCCATTTATTAGGTTTTAATATATGATAACCACGTAAAGAATTTTTTTTATCTGATCGTTTATATAATGTATCATTTTGTTCTTTTATACTGTGCCATTCTTCTTTTGAAAGTGTGATGTTAAAATTTAATATATTATTTTTATCGTCATCGTTATTGGAATAATTACTCGAATCGGAATTTTCGTTTTCAATGATGTTATTGATTTCCTTTGAATTTGTTACGGGAGCAATATCTATTCCTAGTTTGACTTTGGAATCGTATCTGTTTAATTTTATTATGGTGTATACATTTTTTGATGAAATAACATTGTTTAATTGCATTGATATATTATCCCAACATTTTGCTGATGGGGGACTAATATTCCCATTTCTCGGATCAATTATAGTTTCTTTATTTGAAACTATTACGTCAAGTAAAAGATCTATGTCGATATTAATTTTTCGAGGCATCTTTTTTTAGAAATTTGTCAATTCATTTTTAAAACCTAAAATTCGAAATACACAATTATATAATCAAGGACTATGAAATTCAAAATGTTAAGGATTGGTAATCAAATTAGTTTAGTAGTAATATTGATTAGTATAGTCAAAAATATGTTTAGATTTGGCATTCAAATTAGGATTTTAATATTTAATCAGATATATTTTCGTGAAATTTACTTGAAATTTCATTTATATGAATAATAATAATAAATTTAAAATTTATAGAAAAAAATACATTTTAATGTTTTAATATCTAATATGCATTTACTCTCTAATGTGGAAGAACATTTCAAAATAATATACATTTTGAATATTATTTATTATATTAATGTATTCAATAAAGACAATTTATTAACAGATAATGTCAACATTTTCTTGAAACTAAATAAAACAATTTAAATATAACTACGTATTCCCAAAGTAATTTATTAAATTTATTTAAACTAGAAATATATTATTATAATTCAAACTATAATGTAGTTAAGTTATTACTAAATTTCTAAGTATGTCTATTTTATATTATATTTACAGTTATAATTTATTAATTATTATGTCGTATTACTAATATCATTGAAAACATTATTTTAAATAGTTTTCCCACATCAATTTTGGATATTCTAGACATTTTTGAAAAAATTATGGGGGAAAAATAGTCTTACTAAAAAGACGTATTTTTCAAAACATTTGTTAATTTTTGAATATTGACAATGAATATTAAATAATAAGGAATTTAAACTAGTTATAAAATACTTCAAAAGTATCCCGTCCACTACTTTCTAACATCATTTTTTTATCAAACTTACCATACCTAGATAAATTATACTTATATATAAATATTTGAAGTTATTACAATATAAATAGTGACTGTTCGGATTTTTAAGCATAATTTATATAGGTATACGTATTTATTAATTAAAAAATAATTTTTAAAAAATGTGTGTAATAATAAAATACTTACCAAGTTTCTTATGTATATCAAGGTGTCATTAATTTTATTTGACTAGAAATATCAAAATTGCAATTAAAAACCATATATCGTTTTATTCATTCACCATCAAACGTCGAAATGAAAATGAAGAAATTAAGGAAAAAATTTAATATCTTATTTAAATATTTTATATAAATTCAAAATCCAAATTATAAGACACACCTATAATATTAAATGATAATAGATTATAGATGTGGTGGCATCTTTTGTAATTTATAGTGTTCACCTATATTATAATATAATGTTGGAACAGTGTTCCAGGAACGCGTAAACATATTAACCAATCATAGCCAATTGACCATAACAATAAGATGCTTATCGCTGTATCCAGTTGTTCTTATTTCTGCGAAACTACAGTATACCTATGCTAATCTGCAATATGAGTTTTTATTTTGAATAGATTATCACTTTTGTATAACATGTATAATTAAATTTTAAATTAAATAATATAGGTATATTATTAATTTAAAGATATTAAATATATGCGGAACTTAAAATATAGTGTGGAAAAGGCTCTTTCTCTGTTAAATTATATTTACTTTATTTGAAGATCAAATTGCATTAATGTCTTTTAGACACTTTTACCATTAAATGTATATTAGACTGGTCCTTAGCCATAGAAGAGCAAACATTATTAAATTATTTTTTATTCAGGACCCCCCCTCCCCACAATTTTGTTCAATACTATTGAAAAGTAATTTGTGTAAATTTTTATAATAATTGCTCACCCCCTACATGTGTAGTGATTTAAAAAAAGGGCTTAAAAATAGCTAAAGGTGTAGTTTTATAGTTTTTTGAGTTTCATTTAAAAGCTATAGCTCTTGACATAAAAATGTATAGAACTTAAATTTTAGATCCTATTACTGTACATAAAAAATGTATGAACAAAATTTCTTGTTCATCTTTATACATTGATTATAGTGTATTATGTTTCAATTGAATATATCTGAAACGGAAAAAGTACAAACGAATGGCATAATTTTTATTTCGAAATTCTTAGGTAGAAGGGCTGGATATATGCAACCCTATATATATATATTCACGTAGGTATAAAAAAATATTTCTTTTTTATTTAAAACAATAATAATTACATACAATAATAAACCGAACTAAAATTTAATTTGACTTATCCAAATTAAACCTATGACTAAATTACATAAATATATAATAATAATTTATTTTATCTGATGTAATTGAATACTTACCAATTATCATAATATATGAACTAACGAATTAATCAATAATAAATATAATTATAAAATACTTACTTAACGGCCAATTTCTTCACGCACACAATTTACAAAAATTACAAAACTGATAAGTACTTGCTATAATATTAAATATGTTATATAAGGTATCTTCAAATAATACAGATTAAAAATATGCCAGTATACCTACCTAATTGATTTGATATAAAAAAGTTTTTTAATAAATATCATAATTATACGATCACGCCTAATTTCTCCGTATACCTACATATAATGTTAGATTATAGTATTGATTTCCATACAACTATAGGATTTATAATAACGTTAAGCCATAACTATGTGAAAAAGAATGGCCACTGTGGATTATTCAGTCAACTGCCGAAACTTGATTAAATGTTTAATAATATTATTTTTAATAATATAACAGTTATAATAATAATTATTATTCTGGTAGAACGATTCTCAATAAAAAATTTACGTAAATAAAATAAATACCAATATAATATTAATATAAATGTATCTAATAATCTAACACCAATTAATAACTTATCGTTGATAAATTATGCCATTGCATTATTTAGTTATCACAAGAAAAAATAAAAAATTGTAAGAAACTTATAAAGAAATAGTAGTACATAAAATGGTAAAAACGTTTGTACATTAACAAACAAAATTCGAGAACAAAACCATACCAAAGAAATATTTCATTTTAATATTCCATTATTTGTTTTTTTAATACCTACTAGGCTACTAAATTATATATTTATTTATCTACATTTATATTTATTATTGAAAAATACATATTATAAATTACTTATAACGTTATAACTTATATAGTTATATATAATATAATATATTATATATAATATATTATAACTTATATAGTTATAACGTTAGCTTATATTATTGATAACATAACTATGTGGAAGAGACCAGACATTGAAGATTATTCAGCTGACTACCGAGATTTAACTAAATGCTTATTGTTATAATTTTGTATTATAAACTAATAGTTAAAATAATAACTTAATCTATTTAAACATTCTTAAAGAATAATTTGCGTAAATAAAGTAAATAATAATAAAGAACCTACTAAATTATATATATATCAAGAAGTATTAACATTGCTACGTATTGATTTTGTTTTAAAACAAATAATCAAAACATCTTTATATTTTATAATATGTTAACAAATTTTAATTGTATTTTAAAGAGATTGTATTTATATTAAATTATATGGTAATGTAGCGAGAAAATATAATTGCACAGTAGAACAATATTCTATAAAATTACTTAAAAATTGTAATATAGGATTATTCAAAAATAATAAAAGTTGACTTAATTGGTAGTTTAGATAGTAAAACGTAACACCATTATAGTACATAGAATTCATGAGAAAGAAACTCGATATGAAGCCCATACCTATCAAACTAATTCACATATTGTCGTTACTATAGCACCTCTATCTTGAAAGTCATATATCTTTTAAGGGATGGTTGCACAAACGACGAAATTCGGGCACAA
>JABCUB010000007.1:2733136-2756784 GCA_013282895.1 Eriosoma lanigerum | reverse complement strand
AAGATTTTTAAGTTTTAATTGTATAAAAATAAATATTTGTTTAAAATTATGATTTGTTTTTATTTATGTAATAAAAAAAATAGTCTTATTATTTCAATTGTCAATTACACATTAGAAAAATGTATATAGTTTATTTATTTCCTTGCTATTTGAGTAGACTTCGGTGGAATATGGTGGGTTAAAATAGGTAAGTACCCCAAATAGGTAATTATTATTAACAGGTTTTTTTAATCATCGGTTTCTATTCTTGGATATAATACAATGAATATTTACAAATAGAATCATATCAAGATAACTAGGAGCATATTACGAATTTTATGAGTATAAAAAAGACAACTAGTTTAGTAAAATAGTACAATTATTATATCAATAAACTATGTATTTGGAGCTTTTATTATTAAAATATAAAAATAAAACATAATTATATAATGATAATAATACATTTGTGTCTCATATATTATGCACATATTTATTAGAATAAAAACAAACATCTCTACTACAGTATATAAATATATAGGACATATGTTGGTTGCATATAGCAATAGCATGACAAAACACAAATTGTTTTCTTTCTTTGTCGTGGTATATGTAAAATATGAAAAAAATATATTTAGGATGATTAGTATTATAATTTTTAATTTCATATGAATAATATTTATAAAACATAATTATTAGATATATTCAGTGCTTGAATTGAAAAAATGAAAAAAAGGAACAGTATTACTTGGATTATCACTATAATATATTGAGATTCGCTCAGAATCGTATTTTCTAATGCCATATATTTGCATTCAAATCTTAATAATTATAATACACCAATAATTTCTCCGAGAAACGAAGAGACAAAGGAGGAACATACTAAATTGACGTTGCCACTATTAAATTACATTATTTATACTTATACCACCAAAAGAGCTTTATGAACTTACTGACCAAGTAGCAAGTACCTAATATATAAAAGACAATAATACCTATATGGTATATGTATATTACAAAGGTAGGTTAAATACTTCATAATTTGTTTCAGCCTAAAGATGCTTTTTGCTCAATTTTGTCAAAAATAAAAGTATTTTTGACGAACATATGCAAAAATATTATTATGTTGAACATATTCTTGAAAATATTTAGAGAAAATCAAAAGTTCTTTGTTACAAAATGCCAATAGAAGATAACAAGTAGTTTGATAATTAACATTATTATTAAGCTTAATATTATTTTAAATTTAAAGAATAATAATAAAAAGAATAAACAAATTAGAAATCAGATACGAGATACGTATTTAAATTAATAACAATAATTATTACTATTCTGGCTGACAATGTTTTATTTATGTTTTATTCTCATCGCAACGTAATTTTTTTCAAAATTTGTCAACAAACAGGACCCAACGTCCGATTTTCTCACTGCGCCCAGAGACGTACACGAATGCACATCTATACGTAACATTTATACATAATTACTCATATTAATGAACTACTATTACGTATTTAGTTATTCAAGTATTTCTCTGAGTATAATCATCAGGAAGTAAGACGATGGATTTCCGTATCATATCGGAAATCTAAAGTATTTATTGTACATTTACATTTACATTTATTGTACATTTTTATATTTCCGCGTATCTTACTCTCCTACTTATTCGCCTTATCATTCAAATATAAAGGTTCGGCCACTTGAGTCCTACATCTCTTTAGATCTCGATCTCCTCCATCTCGTCCATTTATACACCAGCTATTTTCACATAACTCACTATTCCTTCTATCAACTTTTTTTCAGGTGTTTCCCTCCCCTTATCACTAAAATATCCGATATTTTCCATGTCCTTCTAAAAACTACTTTTTTCTTTTACACTACTATCTAAGTTCTTGAACCCATTAATCTCATACAGTTGCACCCTATATATCATTATTCATCTTCATTTTATATGCCTTATTGCTCTATTAATTCCATGATCACTTCCTACAAAATCATACACAATTGACTGAGTTTTACTCCTACTAATTTTTAGTCCTTTTCCTAAAGCACCGATCTCCACTGTTCATGCATACCTAATACCATTAATAATTAAACCAGTTAGGTTTTTTCCTTCTATATAAATACTACCAATATCAATAGGTACATCATTGAATATTATTCAAACGATAAAGTATTTTAACAACTCTTTAAATAAAAAGCATTTTAATTTTACAGAAAATTTTTGTATCAACAAATTTAAAATTTATAAATAAATAAAATAGCAATTCAATAATAAATATTTAATACAATTTCAATAAATAACAATAGTTAATAAATATAATTAAAAAATTTTAACAGTGTACTATTTGGAATAGTAACAAAAATAGTGATTTATAAACGTAGTATAAATGTAATAATAAAGATAAACGATTCATGATAAATAAGTGTATAGTACATAAATGTTATAAATCAATTAATAGGTATATATATATAAATACATAAAAAATATTATAAACATATCAAAATAAAGTCTTAGCTATATCACAATAATTACTAAATATAATAATTGAAAATTTTCAACAGTATATATTTAGGAATAGTAAGAGAAATAGTGATTGATTTTAACGAAACAGTTTGTTACGTTGTGATATTTTCCACTAAAAAAACTAAATGATTTTGTTTTGATTATTCTAAATTATGTGTTTCGTTTATTGCTTTTCATTTTATTATATTATTTAATAATAATAAATTATTTTAAGTAAATTATTTGCGGCAATAAAGCAAAGCAGAATAATATCTACTACACATTAAGTCAAATTCAGGCACGTACAGGCCCACCGGCATACTGATTCATACACTTTCGGTCACTCAAATAAGCGTACTTTCTCAAAATTAAAATATGTTAAATTATATTTGAGATTTAAGAAGTCTTTTGTCACAAGACCGCTTAGAAAATTTTATGCTCGTGTGTAGGACTAGGAAAATGATGCACTAAAAACTTACAGAAAATGTTTCAAAACGTTAATAATGATACTACAAAAAAATACTTTTTAAACATGAAAATTCTATTAAAATATGACATTAAAAAAAAATTAATTTTATTTTCATTGAATATTCAAGATGATAAAATAATTTATTAATACAAAATATTTGTTTAAAATCAAGTTAAAAACATTAATTTTTAAAAAATATCTAAATACAATATTTTTCTAAAATAATAAATTAAGACGAAAGTTGTAAAAATATTTTTACCAAATTAAGATATATAGGTATGTGCATAAACGACTGGCTAAAAAAGTCTTTTGTGAATGCATTTTTAACTTTTTATATTATGAAAATAATAAATACACGAATCAGTTAACGGTTCGGAAAACATTAATATAGTAAAACATCAACAATAATTATATAATATAAAAAATAACATAATTAAAATATAATAGTAAACAACAAAATTGTTTCATATTATCGCACAATTGTACCTGATCGACGCTACACTATTATTTTTTGCGTCTATAAACATTTATTTTAAAAATATAGTTCTCAACACTTAATGCTTTTACTCGTGTACATTAAATTCGTAAAGAATAATTCCATAATAAATTTTGTATATAATATTTAATTTAGATAGATTTTATTACCTAATAAGTTAAATGAAATACAAATAAAAATGATCTTTTAATGATAAATTATTCAATTATCAAAATGTCAAATATGCTAATATTTGATTAAAAATGTTTATATAACATGCTATTATATACGATAAAATTTTATGTATTCTTGAAAATTCTAAAAAAATGTAACATAGAATTTTTTAAGCTATGTGATACACTTTATAACCTACCCATGCCTGGTTAGTGACCTATTATTAAATATAATTAGTATAGTTATTTATTATATTTAATATGGATAAGTTATTTTATTTATTGTTTTCTAATTTATTATTGAACAGTTAGTTAGTTGTACATAATTAATCGATTGATATTATTTGAATTAGTTTGAATATAGTGACGTGTTTGTACTTTTGTAATATTAATAAATAAATTGTTTATAAAAAATTATTATTGATTTCATTCTGTTCCGAAGTTTGAGTGAAACGTAAAAAACTGTTGTTCATACTTTATCAATTATACATATGTATATGTATATAACGTAAATACTATCTGTATATTTAGCAATATATCACTAAGTATATGGAAGGTTTATTTCAAGCAATTTTCTTTTCTATTTTGGTAGTCCTTTTAATATATTTCATTGTAATAAAAACACTATACTTATCCACCTATGTATACAGTTGTACCTACTCACCTACTAATATTAATTTCTAATAAAATATTTGTGTCACATTCACAGTATCTACTAAAAGATAACCATGTTCACAATCAATGCTCAGGATTAACGAGTGAAAAAGCAATTTTGATTAGATTATATAAAAAGTAAATTTTTTTTGATAGTATTTTAAAATTCATAATTTGATTTGATTTCTAAAATGCCAAGTATATATTTTAATTAATTATTTTTTTTATAAAGTAAAGTTAAATATTATACTTAAATAGAAATTAAAATATTTATATTGCATTTAACTTGCAACATTAACAATTTTGTATAATACAAATTATAATTTTTTCAAAATTTGCTATATTGTCTATGCCAGATCGTAAAGAGTATCTATATAGATATAAATTATATTATAATTATATATGCCCAGGTCATCAAGTTAACCAATGCCACGCCAGTAATTGTTATAAGTGTGTTAAATAGCACAACACTAAACTTCACGATGATTCGTTTGCAAAACCAACTTCAGTGCTTACCTCTACCGTTTCCTTCCCACCGTTATTAATACCTACCAATATTAATTTATAATATATTTCATAAAGTATACATAAAGTTGCATAATGCTTACGTTTCACTGTATTTTTGCATGTGATAACATGTAGCGTAATGCAACATTTTTACACTTCAATATGGATACTTATTAACTTATTAACTTACAAAATTATCTTTTATCTTTTTCGCTATGTGCTTAGTATCATTAATATTCTAAGTTACACCATTCAAGATAAAAATGCAACTAGGAAAATCAGCTGTGATAATAAAGGCTAAGAGTATTATAAAAAGTTTTGAAAGTTTAATATTTAACAATTATAGGTAATATTTTTAAAATTTAAATTACTATAATATTTGTGTTAATATTCTCTAAATATATTTTGAAGTAGATGTTACAGTGTATAAACATAATTGCAGTAATGATATTTTGTAATTTAGGATTTATTGGTTACTAAAAAACTAAATATTAAATCAGAAATGACTGCTGCTAAAAATTGCATAAATAAATCCAACAATGATTTGGATATTTAAGATTTGAAAAAATACAATAAAAAAAGAAATTTTCAGTAATTTATATATTATGCTACGAGTAACACTTTCTTTGCCAGTTAGCTCTGCAATGTGCAAGGGATCTTTTTTCACCTATGTGAAGAATAAAGTCATAGATGAGAATGTCTATGCCCCACGATCGTTTTACAAATCTGTCTATTTTACACATCAATTTAAAAATAAGTGTATTTATAAGATGATGGCATTAAAATAAAATAAATATTTATAATAATAATATCGCTTTACTTTCTGACATTGAAATATAAATGTAATATTTTTTATTAACTTTCAATATAATATACTGTACTTTTTGTTTTATTTGTTAATTTTTAAGTTGTAATTTAATTTCAATATAAATTTGTTTGTTGTATTTTTAATATAATACTAATGTGTATTTTATGTAAAAAAGAACTAGAAAATTAGTTTTTAAATATTTAAATTGACAACATTTCAGTAATGATATTAATTTTTATTAATATAACAAAAGAGAATGCTCTAAATGTTTTTTTTAAAAATGTCTTATCGTAAACATTTATCAAATTAAGTGCTGATGTATGACACAACCTTCCATTTTTCAACCAAGTAATTTAGTTTTAATTTCTAATATTGTTGTTTTGAAAATGTGAATAATAAATAATTTATAATAAATTAATAAATAATTTCCTTTCAATTCTATATACTATTGTTTCTAATCCTATTATGCCTAGAAATGCGTTGCATGTTGTAATTGATGGCATGGAAACTGTTTTTTCTGAGTGTATTGCTGTTTGCATAAAGAATTATGTTGAACAAATGAAATCCGAAAGACAAATTTCGGAAGAAAGCCATAGATGCAGTTAAAATTAGTTGCAGTTTATAAATCAGTACTGTGCATTCCACTCAAAAAAAATTGTTCTTAAAAAGAATTTGAGACATTAGTATCAGAAATGTTTGAACTTTATTTAAAATTTAGTAGAAATGTACTAAAGCCATAATTACGTTTTCTTACACATTATCCCAACATAATAAAAAGTAAGGCATTACATCTTCCTTTCCAATTAAGTTAGATATTGGGACCGGATCCACTCGAAACCGAAAATACTCCTGTTCCTAAATGAAGCCGACCTAATAAACAAAATTTAAACCAAAACATCTATCTTCATATAATTATATTCAATATATAAAACTTAATTGTTACCCTATTTTTTTTTTTAAATTTAATAACCCCTCCTTTTGTATCCGCCTCCACCTTCAATTAATTGCTCACAAACAGCCAATAGCCTAGCTGCCGTGGCTTATTTAAAATAAAAAGGAATGGTCCCGTTAGTCACTTATGGTCAATGCGTTTTGAGGCAATACATATAATTAAATAAATTGCTGCAAGATCATCTTTTAACTATGGCAATATTTGCTCAACATTGGCAATAAAGCATCAAGTATAATTAAAAGAATTATTAATAAGGGGAAATTATGTAAAACATTATTATTTTTTGTTAGACCTGGGAAAATATTAAATTCCATAAATCTTAATAAAATAAAATACGAACTGAATCTGAGTAATGAAAAATCACTAATTTTATAACTTGGACTGAAATCATAGAAAGACATAAGATCCATTGCATTTTGACTAGAGATATAGATAGATGATCATATAGATGATGAAAATCCATACTATATTTTGGTTAAAGGTATCCTTTATAAATCACAAAGAATATTATTTAATTTTATTTAAGAGTGTTTTATGTTTACTATAATTGGTTTTGACGAACATTATTATATTTTTGAAGTAGAAATCTTTGAATCAAATAGGTGTTTTATTTTCCATGCTTTTAAAATATATAATAATATCTCATAATTTTAAATATACATGCAAACAATTATCTAAAATCTAATAGCACAATCATATTTTTCGATGTTTAATTATACGCTCTTTTTACAAAACATGATCGAATTAAATACATAACTGCACATTTATAATATTAAAAAATCAATATCACATTCAACTAGGTTCCTAGGTTCCATTAGTAAGTTATTGTAATCTAATGTGTCTTTTATATTAATGTAACTTTTATTCGACTTCTTATGTACGTTTTGTGAACATTTGTATTTAAAACAATTTAATAAGTACATATATTAAAATAATTTGTACCTATATTTTTATTAATAACTGATGTCACTCTGACAGTTATGTCTGGGAGTATAATATATTACTACTTCGATCTATTTGGATACGTCGTATCAGTATTTAACGTATAAATTTCCTGCCTTTTATCGTACAACTTTCAATTTTAAAGACCACCATTATTGTTTTTAAAGATGGTTCTTTGTCAAAAATTCGCATCAGTCTGTTGAATTCCAAATAAATAGATTTTTATAACAATGCCAGTTACCAAATGTAATCGATAAACCCCAAAATATTGCAAAAGTACGTATCGGTCTGCCGAACTCCAAATAAATCAGTTTATATCAAGTAGTATGAACTACCCTCGATTTATTTGGATACGTCGTATAAGTATCTGTATCTTAATACGTCGTATAAGTCTTCCACGTACAAACATGCACAATATTTTTGAAGATGGTTCGTTAACAAAAATACTCATTATTCTACTGAATTACAAATAAATCGATTTATATTTAAAAACAGTGTCAGACACAATGTTACTAAATGTAACCAATAAACGCCAATATATGCAAAACCGACAAAAATCGTACGCACACGTAAATATATTGCAAAAGTGGCGGAGCGCAAAATAAATACTAATCGTCGGCCGGTGGCGAACTGACAAAGTTTTCGGTCTAAAATACGCGTCAATCTATTGAATTCCAAATATATCGGTTTTATAAAGTACTATGTACTACTCCGATATATATTTGGATGCGTCGTTTAAGTGTTTCGTGCTCAAACTTTAACAAGTTTTTTGTCGTACAATTTATAATTTTAAACACAACGATCATTGTGCAGATTATTTCTAAAGATAATTCCTTAGACAAAAAAGATACGCACACACGTAATATATTGCAGAACTGGCGTAGAGCAAAGCAAAATGAATACTGAATGATGACGAACGGTTACGATGGCATCTTCTGTCACATCAAAGAGATCGCAGGGCCACGGAGTATGAGTTATTTCCGTATGCGTTTTAATTTTTTAGCGCCTTTTTTAAATAATTAATATTATCATGACATATAATATGTTTCTATAATAAGAATGATCGTGTATTTAAATTATATAATTAAATTTTTATATTATGTCAAATTCGAAGACGTTATGGTGTGAATGTTTACTGCTTAGATCCATGTACCTCGGGATTTATTTAATTCCGGGTCGTATAAAAGATTTACTAATCATACGAAAGTTGTTATTTATTCAGTGGGTGTACTTCGAATGTTATCACAATGAAATGTGATGGCAACAATATTCAATTAAAATTATTTACAAAATAATAATTATAGTAAATGATGCTAAGAATTGAAATTGTCCTGTTCTCCCGTATTCTGCAGTGAATAATAATTATTTTCTTCATTTATTAGCGTATTTTACATTTTTATTTGTTATAGTTATTTTTGTTTACCTTTATTGTGTGTGAATGATTAATAACGTTTTACGTTTTACCCCCTCCCAAAATTGTTTTTGTGTTTCTTGGGACACAGTTTTTAAATCGTTAGATTGAGCTTAATAAATTTGTAGTGCGAATTTAATCGATAGTCGTGCAAATTTATGCTAAATATTAGCACAACTAAATAATATTTTATCTTTTTTTTTTTTTTTTTGAATGGCTGCAGCTGGCGAAATGTACGTATTGAGCACCCCCACTAAATGTTTCCCAATTTGAGCACAGCGTAATACATGTTACAGTATTAATTAAAAAAAAATTAACTATATACATTTATTTGTTTTATGTTTCGAATTCATATATTTTAATTTACATTTCATTGCCAATAAGGATATGAATGATGATGTACATACATTTAATTACATTTGTTTGTATGCATAGAATTCAGGTGCGTTACCCTGGCACCCGCAAATTAAAATAATTATATGACGATAGAAAAATTATCCAATATTATGTACTTTATTTTGTACCACCTTTTTGTACAACTAAATATTAATTTTGTACTACTTTCCAAAACCGTCAAAATTCGTTATTTGATGTCGGGTACAGAATCATATAACGTTCGATGGATTCTGTCCCTCCAATCGGGCGGCGTGTACCATTTTAAACGATAATAATATCTACCTGTATAATACTTAATGTCTATAAAAACGGATTTGTAGTCGGTTGTGAGATGACTATTATCGCTCTAATGCTCCATTCAGGTATCGGGGTTGTGGTATTGTTTATTGGGAACATTGTTAATACCACATACCTAATATATGAATGTCAAACGATATTAATATACTTTTATTAAAAAATATTATTATATTCCCATAACCCATATATTTTTTTTTTTTTTTTTTTTTAATTAATGATAAGGCTTCAACAGCTTAGGTTATTAGCCTGCAGAAAGTTATTACAATGTAAAAATTATAAATATTTACAACTTATTGTTTAAATTTATAAAGTAAAAAAATTTGTATATAGCTTCTGTGTTTTCTTCGCTGAGGGCAAGTTGGAGAGAAGATGAATCTTTGAATATTTTCCGAGCTACGGCGTATTTTGGACATCTAGTGACAATGTGGTCGATCGACAGGTTCACGTTGCATGCGTCACATAGTGGAGCGGGATCCTTGGTGATGAGGAAAGAGTGGGTGAGATGAGTGTGGCCTATTCTGGCCCGGGTTATAATGACCTCATCCCTTCTTTTGAGGTTACAGGGGAAAATCCATTTTTTTATGGAGGGCTTGATGTATCTCAGTTTATTTGAAAGAGGGACGTTGGTCCATTTAGTTTGCCATGTGTCGGAGATTTTGGTGTTAATGATGTCAAGCAATTCTGAGGATGTAGTTAGGTTTATTTTTAAGGCATTATGAGGAAGTGTGGCTTCATTTGCGGATTTATCTGCTCTTTCATTGCCAGAAATTTCGACGTGAGAGGGGACCCACATGAAAGAGAAAGTTTTGTTAGAGATAGATATCTGTTTTTGGATGTGTTGTACTAGTTCATTCTTTGGGTATGGATTTGTGATAGATATTAAAGCACTCAAAGAGTCGCTTATGATGGTGAAAGAATTTGAATTTAAGGAGGAGGCGATTTTCAGAGCTTCAAAGATGGCATAAGTTTCAGCTGTGTAGATATTGGTGCTAGGAGGAAGTGAGAATTTATGATTTTCATGACCTATGATTGCTGCAAAGCCCACTCCATTAGAATTTTTAGATGCATCAGTGTATATGTGTGTACTGCTGGAGTATTGTTGGGACATTATTTCCGAGAAGAGATTGCGGATGATAGTGCTGTCAGTGGAGTGTTTGCAGTAGTTGGTGAGTTGAGTGTTGATATTCGGAGACCAGAGCCAAGGGGGCGACGGAAGTTGTACTTTGCTCAATGTTTGAGTTTGAAGGACGAGATTTTCACTGATAATTTTAAAATATTCAAAAATTGTGTTCCTGTAGTTGGGAGAGCTGAAGGGGAGAGGATTATGGAGTATCTTACTGGCTATATGATTGGGCATACTTTTGATTCTTGATATGAATTTAAGTATCTGAGTATGACGTCTTAGTTCAAGAGGCAGTTCACCAGCATTACACAAGATACTATCTACCGGGCTAGTCCTGAAAGCACCAGTTGCCAGACGTATACCTTGGTTGTGTATAGGATTGATGGTGTCGAGAGTATTACTTTTTGCAGAACTGTAGATTATAGCACCATAGTCGAGTACCGAGAGAATAAGAGATTTGTAGATTCTGAGAAGACTTTTTGTTTCAGATCCCCATGTATTGTTTCCGAGTGTTTTTATAATTTTCATTCTTGATAAACAGTCTGCTTTGAGTTTTGTCAAGTGAGGGCGCCAGTTTAGTTTATCATCAAAGGTGAGACCCAGAATTCGAATATTGCTGGTAAATGTCAGAGGGGTATTCATGAAAGTGATAAAAGGTAGAGGGTCTTTTCTCTTTTTATTGAAGATGATACATTGCGTTTTAGAGGGAGAGAACGAAAAACCTGATTCTGTTGACCATTTGGTGAGGGCGTTCAGTGACAGTTGAAGGAAATGAGAGGTTGTTTCGATTTGAGACCCACTGCAGTAAATATTGCAATCATCGGCGAAAAGAATGTATTTCACGGGCTTAGGGAGGCTTTTACAAATGTCATTTATGGCGACTAAGAAAAGAGTCACGCTAAGCGCAGATCCTTGAGGCAGTCCATTAACAATGTCATGAGAGGAAGATAGGAGGTTATTGATTTTTACACAAAACTTACGATTGGCTAGAAAATTTTTTATAAATTCTAGGAGGTTTCCATTGAGGTCCCAACTGTGAAGTATTGATATTACTCTGTTTTTCCATACAGTATCATATGCTTTTTTTATGTCAAGGGCTATTGTGATAAGGTGCTGGTTGCTCCTAAAGGAGGAGCAGATATCTGTGTGTATTATGGATAGCGCATCGAGTGTCGAGTGGTTACGTCTAAAGCCACATTGTTCTTTGACGAGGTGGTTTTCTGATTCTAGGACCCAAATTAAGCGTTTATTTATCATTTTTTCAAGAAGTTTGCTTAAAGTGCTAATCAGCGATATTGGTCTGTAATTTTCGATTTCGAATTTGGTTTTACCCGGTTTAGGGATGGGTATTACATTAGCGTTTCTCCATTGATTAGGAAAGAAACCTTTTGTCCATATGGTGTTGTATATATGAAGAAGTGTTTGAGTTCCTATTACCGGTAGGTTTTTGAGGAAAATGTACGGTATATTGTCAGGCCCAGGGCTCTTGCTGGTGCAAGATTGTAATGTTGAGGAAAGTTCTGATATATCAAAGCAAAGGTTGTAGTGTACATTAGTTTGACTAAGTTCTGGGACCTTATTGTTGGCGTTTCTGTATGAAATGAAGTCGAGGTCGTAGTTTTCGTCGCTGTTGTTCTTTTGAAAGAAATGTGCAAAAGATTCAGAGGCATTGGGAGTAGAGACAATTTTATCTTGGTTGTAGTATAATATGTCAGGGATTGTTTTGAACTTGTTTCCTTTTAAGGAGTTGATTTTTTTCCATATTATTTTTGGTGATGTTTTTTGATTTATGGAGGAAGTGAACTCTTGCCATGAAAGAGTTTTGCTATTCTTGGTAATGAAGCGAGATCTGGCTCTTGCATTTTTCAAGAGTATATGGTCTTGGCATGATTTGGTTTTTTTATAGCGGTTAAGTTTCTTTTTGTAATTTAGTATGGCCTCATGACAATCTTTATTCCACCAAGGAACATTTTTTTTTCTAGAAGAAGGGATGGTTTTTAGTCCGATTGATTTATTGGCTGCTTCTATGATTATGTCCGTGAAAAGTTTAACTATTGAGTCAATTTCAACCTGATTATCACAACAATTGAAATCTATTGGATTGTTGCTTAGGTCATGCTCTATTAATTCAGAGTAGAGTTCCCAGTTGGGGTTCTGGAGGTTCCAATGGGTACTTAATTGGGAGGGGGGAGAATGGTCAAAGAATTGGATTCCGATTGGCCAGTGGTCGCTGCTGTTATACGATGTTAGTACTTGCCACTCAAATAGTGATGCAGAATTTAAGTTTGTGATAGAAAGGTCAATTGCAGAGAAGGTTCCGTTGGCAATGTTGTGTCTGGTAGGCTCATTATTGTTAAGGAGAAAGAGGTTCTCGTCGTCGAGCAACTCTTCGACCACTTTTCCACGGTCGTCGGTGTGGGAGCATCCCCAGGAAATGTTTCGGCTGTTAAAATCGCCTAAAAGTAAGAAGGGTTTGGGAAGTTGCCGTATGATATCTATAAGATTTTGTTTTGTGAATTTTTTGCTGTCAGGAATGTAAATATTGCATATACATAAGTGTTTTTGGAATTTAACAAGTGTAGCAACTACTTCAAGATCGGAGATAATGGGGATGTTTTCGCTTTCAAGAGAGTTACTAATGAAGGTAGCGACACCTCCGCTTGCCCTGTTGGCAACAGATCTGTTTTTAAAAAAAGCAGAGTAATTTTTGATGTGAGCAGTATGTGTGTCCTTGAGGTTGGTTTCTTGGAAGCAAAGAATTAGGGGTTGAAAGTTGTAGACAATACGGTTAATATCAACTGAACGTTTGTAGAAGCCATTGATGTTCCATTGAATAAATGTGCTCATATTTAAGTTAGTTTGATTTGTTATGGCAGGAATTTGAAGGGGAAGATTTGTGAATGGTTACTGTAGTGGAAGAGATTGAAATAGAAGATTTAAAAGTTTGGTGATTTTGGTTTTTGTAGCTTTATCGCTTATCAGTGGTCTGACTTGTTCAGTTATTTTTTGAAGTGTTAGGACGTCTAAGCTGACTTCGTCACACAGAGTGTGGATATTTATGGATTTATTTGTGAAGTTCTCCATTATGTATATGTATTGAGAAAGTGATATGGGAATTTCAATGTTATTTGAGAAAAGACCTTCAACTGGTTTGAGTCCTTCATTGAGTTTAGAGTGGATGTTTTCAAGCGAATTGCTTTTTTTTTGTTTTTTGATTGATTCGAGAGGATTGTCGGATTTATTTTTAGATTTTAAAAATTTTTCTTTTAATGTTTTGGGCTGTGCGAAAGTATCATTAACCTGTTGGTCGATATGGTGGGTGGTGGAAGCTGAAGATGACGAGTTACTAGGCGATGGGGGAGGTCTTTTGATTGGTTCATTTGGTATAACTATATGTTTATTCGGTTGAATTGGTTTAATAAGGTTAGAAACATCTCCGTTGTTTGGGGAATCGTATATATCTATTTCCGTTATACTTGTATCGTGTGGGCCATCGGATGTTAAATGTTCCGCAAATTCTGTTGTTTGTCTACTATTATTGTTGATGTAGGTATTTTTAGGATTATTTTTGCAGGAGTTAGAGGTATGCCCAGTTTGTTTACATGTATAGCAAGTAAGAGTGTCGTCATTTATAAAGATTCTGAAATCGGTGTTATCGAATCTGATAACAATTGATCCGGGAACATTTGCAATATCATCGGGGTGAATGTATACCTGGCGACGAAAGCTGCTTATATGTGCCAGTTCGTCTTGAAAACCGGCTTTCAGAAAGGTAATTTGCGATAGTGTTCGAATGCCGCATAAGATTAAGTATTCGTTGATTACGTCATGCGGTATTATCGGATGAGCATTAGAAATAATAAATCTTTTTGCTGGGTTAACCAAACGACGAAAAGGGATTTGATGTTCGTTTATTGTTATACAGGAAAAATTTTGCATTAGTTCGTCGACGGTACATTTGTCCGTAAAATACACGCAGAAACGATTATTTGAAATACGAGATGCAAAAGATATTTTTTTTGTTGATGTTATTTTGCCGAGGGCTTTAATGTATTCTAATTGAGGTATGTCATTAATAGTGTTTAAAACAATGGCTTGTTCTTTTTTTGGAAATTGAGTGTTGGCAGTGGTTTCAGCGAAGGTTTTTAATTGAGGTGTAGATTGTGTATTTTGTTCTTGGGAATTCATGATTGATAAAATTGCCGTAGCAATATTATCGGATGTTTACACCGGTGTGCGCTGGCGGCTTAATTAGGTAATTATGGGTCAAGATAAGAAGTTACATACCTGCCCGTTGGTTGCTGTTATGATGATATAAATTATATACTGCTATCGGAAGCTATTAAATACGAAAAACACATGCGTCTTGGACGGAGGTCAAACACGTACTGAATCCAAAATACGCATTAGTTTACTGAATTCCAAATATATCGGTTTTATAAGGTACTATATGTACCACTCCGATTTATATTTGGACACGTCGTGTAAGTGTTTCGTGCGAATACTTTAACAAGATTTTTGTCGTAAAATTTATAATTTTAAACACGACGATCATTGTGCAAGTTATTTTTAAAGATGGTTCCTTAGCAAAAATACGTATCGGTTTGCTGAATTCCAAATAAATCGGTTTATATTTAAAAACAATGCCAGGCACAATGGTACAAAATGTAACCAATAAACGCCAAAATATGTAAAACCGACAAAAAAGATTCGCACACACGTAATATATTGCAGAACTGGCGTAGAGCAAAGCAAAATGAATACTGAATGACGACGAACGGTGACGATGGCATCGGCTGTCGCACCGAAGATATCGCAGGGCCACGGATGATGCGTTATTTCTGTTATAGATTATAAGTACTATTAGACTTGTGAACGGCGTTGTTTTGACTGCCCCGATTTTTTAGCGCCAATTTCAAATAATTTTTATTGACATGACATATGTTTGACATATGATATGTTTATACTACAGGGTGTGGCAGTGAAACGGGTGATTTAAAAATAACTCCGGAAAACTCTGTAATCAATGTGGGCATACTGATATTTTAAAATTATGTTCTACATATCTAAGTATTTAGTGGATCGTTGGATATTTTTGATCGAAGACAATTTTGTGAACATTTTTTGACTGTTATTAATGAAAATGAAGATATTGTCCATAATTCATGGATGAGTGACGAGGCTCATTTTCACCTGTCCGGATACGTCAATAAACAAAACTTTCGGTACTGGAGTGACATAAACCCTTGTAAACTTCATCAGAGACCTCTACATTCCTCCAAAGTAACGGTTTGGTGCGCTTTATCTTCTTTAGATATCATAGGCCCGTATTTTTCGAGAATGAACGTGGAGAGGCATTCAACGTTAATTCAGAACGGTATTCCCAGATGTAGCAATTTTTTTTTATTCCACAACTTGCTCAATATGGAATAACTGGATATTTTCAACAAGATGGAGCTACGAGTCATACAGCTAGAGTAAGTATGAGTATTCTGAATTGTTTCCGAAACGTCTAATTTCTCAAAATGGGGATATTCCTTGGTCGTCCCGATCGCCTGATTTTTTTCTGTGTTGTATATTAAAAATAAAGTATACCAAACATCACCGAGAACAATTGATGATCTCAAACAAAGAATATAAGAAGAGGTGGCACAAATCTCTCGGGAAATATTAAGAAATGTCATGTCCAGTTTTAAAATACGCCTTGACGAATGCTTGCTTCGAAATGGACACCATCTTGTGGATATCATTCATAAAAATTAAATACAAAATTAACACTTTTAAAATGCTTTTTTATATACTTTCAGATGGTATGAATAAATTTATTAAAAATAATCTTTTTAATTTTTTTTAGTTATTTTAAAATCGCCCGATTCACAGCCCCACTTAGTATAATAAGGATGACCAATATTATATAATGAAATTTTTATATTATGTCAAATGCAAAACGTTATAGTGGTGAATGATTAATTCTTAGATCCGTGTACTCCGGGATTTATTTAATGCAGGGTTGCATAAACGTTTAGTCGTTCACTAAATATAGTAACTAAGAGCTAACAAAGTAACAACTAGATGCAATTTGCTGCCGAAAGCATACACTATTCGTAGTAATCAGACCATTATTTCTACTCAAAAAAGTGTATATAATATATATTTTCATAGATAACATTCTTCTATAATTCGGTTATTTCTCAAATGCAATGCAATATATTTAGTAAATAATAATTAAGGACTAAGAATATCTACACGTTAATTTATACAAATTTGTAAATAGTACTAATAAAAGGCCGTCCAAAGGACAATATCATTTAGACATTTTAATGAGAGGTCCAGGGAAAAAAGTTTAAGGATGTCCAAGATACATTGCATTTGGTAGTCCCTCTAATGTTCTAATCAAATATCCTCAGAATGTCTTAAAATTTTAAGACCATCCGGGATATCATTTCAATTTTTTTTACAATACGCATATTTTTATATTGGCCACAAATTATTTTTAAATAATATTTTTCATTAAAATAATACAACACAACTGTGTGTTTTAATTAGGCAATACGTTTTTTAAGCGAAGTTCTTTAATTTTCATAATATGGCATATACCTTACAAATAACCTTGCGTAATTTTAATGACACCCCTGGCGACCAATATTGTGTCAAGTTATTTTTCACTATTGGGTATTTATATATATATATATATATATATAGGTACACTGATTACAATTTATCTACATCGGTTAATGACATATTTACTTGACGTGTGGTGCACAAATGTTTTATTCAATGACGAACTGTCAACAATCTTACTCTCAGTTCTTTTATGGATCGACGTAATTCTCTTTATTTTACTTTTTATTGTTATGATCGCGAAGAATCCTTGTTGATACGATGTGGAAATGGTAGTAAAATTGTTATTGTTTTTATAGATATTTCAGAAAATTCTGTTTGAGCATAATATATTCAAAATTCGTTGACGGTATTTTGTATTCTAGTATTGATTTACATTTTCAAGTCGTTATCTTGCATTAGAAGATGACCAAAGTACTTAAAATGTATCACTCTCTTAGATGTATATCCTTCTAGTTTCTACATTCATAAATTGCTTTTGCTGATATTCTTTATCTTGACGACTTATAGTCATGTATTCCGTTTTTTCATCGTTAACATATAATCCTACTTTTCGTGACATAGTCAAGAGTTTTTCATATAATCTTTTTACTTTCTCTTCAGTATTTCCTAATAATACTATGTCATTCGCATTGGCAAGGAGGTTTATGTTTGAATTTCCTAGTATTATTAAGTTTAGGCCCAGTAAATAAACACGTACTGCTATACAATTTTAAAGTTCTCGCGCGTTTTATAACAATGACGAAATTTATATCGTTATTTTATAATACGTGTTACATTATATATTTAATAAACATTGTTTATATATTATAACTATATGATTTCTCCAAAAACGGTAGAAAATAATTTATTTACTAAACAATAATCATTCTTAATATTTATAATTAATGTTAATAATTTTTTTTTTCATTCTGTTTTCTATTAATTTACATTAACTACCAAACTAACTAACAAAGCTATATAATTGTCAATAATTATTGAATATAACATAAAATATACATAATTTAGGATTTTGTGTAAGCAAAGATGAAAATAAACGGAAAGAAAACTTGTGTTTACTCGTATGAGTTACAGAAACAACGGAAATATATTAGGTATGTAAACTGCAAATGATCAAATGAAATAATCACAATAATTTTAAAAAAAATCATTAAACAATAATATTATATTAATGAAAATAAAATCATTCTTATAAGTTATAAAAAAAACGTAAAAGTCAAATTGTTTACTAAATATTGTTATACAGTAAGCATTTCATTAATGGTTAATTTGATTCGTCTAATAATATTAATATTAATGCCTTTTCTAAATATTTTCTTAGAGTTGATGAAAACTACAATAATACCTATTAACGTAAATTATGAACCATTAAAAGTACTAAAATCACTAAAAGTACTCATTAATGTATTCTTATATTTTTTATCAATACATTGTATTGAGATATTTAAATATATATTCGTCTATAAAAAGGGAGGAAATGCACATGTTTTTAAATTTAAAAATTCACTACTAAATTCAAAATTATTACCTAGGTAAACTAATATAATAAGGTACCAATTTCGGTCTATAAATTAATAGGATAATTGAAATTATATTATATTTCGTATAGGTACTTTTTAATTTCAGTTTAAATTACAAAAATAATATTAATTATAATCTTATCTTATCTTATTTTTCTTAAAATTATTAAATAAAATTAATAATATTAATTATTATAAAAAAAACCTATACTCGATGGGTGATTACCAAAAGTACAATATCGGCCTATATTAATATCGTTTAAAGTATATTGGCCAGTAAAATTATGCACAATTATAGGTAACAATGACGAAAAACTATTTACACTGTGTGTTACATATGTGTTTATATATACCTATTTATGGTTTCTCCAGAAACGCCAGAAATTTATTTATTTATTTTAATATTTAGGAATTAAACAATTAATTTATCTGTTAAAACAATTATTCGTTCTGCTTTTGTGAATCGACAATTATTATTATATTTATAATTTCGCTTAAAAAAATTGAAAATCAACGACAAGAAAACCCATGAAACACAGAAACAATTTAAAAAATATATTTTGTATGTTAATCGATCATATGAAATATTTTATTGATGTATTTGGCGCACGTCATAGTTCCTGAAATCGTAGATTTAGTCCTGATTTAATATCAATCATATAATTACATTCTGATTCTGAGCAAAGGGAGGAATGTATTGATTATACAAATATGTTTTCTTTTATGTACGATTATTTTTTGGTTAGAAATAATTGTAGAGTTTGCTTTCAGTAGCAAATTACATCTACTTGATTTATTTAGCTTGTTTTGCAAATCTCTCAATAGTTTTTTCTTATATAAGAAAAACTATCAAATACTGCGAAATTCATGGATATTGTGATTTTGTCAAATTTAATTTGAAATATTTTATGATAACTAATGCAATTTTGAATATAAGAACTTGATATTTATTTTAATTATTCTCATAGGTAGTCTACATCTGTGTTAAAGTCGTTATGAAAAATGCATTAGACACATTCAAAATAAAATATTTAATTATAAAATGAATTTTAGAAACGGAATTTCGTTTCTTATTTATAGAAATCTGCAGTATTAGTAATTAGTATATAAATACAATATGAGTATATTAACTTATATATGTTTTACTTTTTAAACAAAATTAAAATTTTTTACTAAAAATTATTTTATTTCGTGAATTTCTAAAACCTTAATTAAAATGTACATTAATGTAAAAAAGTTCGTACTTTTTTATTACATTCAGGAGAGTGGTAAATGAAAAACAGTATAGAAATCATCATATCAAGAATTATGATAATCAAATTAGAAATCCATTCGTACGATTTCAACCGTACGAAATGTACGAAGTTGTTGATAATGTGGAATTAACGATACAACCGAGGAAGGAAATTACAAATACTATGAGCAAATGTTCATTAGAATACGTCGTATAAGTATTTCCAGTATAAATTTGCTGCCTTTTGTCGTACAACTTTCAATTTTAAACCCGACCCTTATTGTTTTTAAAAATGGTTCAATGTCAAAAATTCGTACCAGTCTGTCGAATTCTAAATAAATCGATTTATATATTTAATAACAATGCCAGACACAATAGTACAAAATGTAACCAATAAACGCAAAAATATATAAAAGCGACAAAACATGTACGCACACGCAAAAGTAACGGAAAAATACTTATCAGTCTGATGAATTCAAATAAATCAGTTTAATAAAAACTATATCGATGCAATTGCTGAACACCATGAATTATATCTGGATCTTAAACCAAAATTATATTTTATGTTACATTATCATACATTATTGAACAAATTTGGACCCCCCCATATTATTATAGTCATATAATTATGAGATTCACAGCAAAACACTGAATATCAAAATTATCTGCTAATACTTCTAGTAATAGACAAAACATTTGTAAAACACTTGCAATTAAGCATCAGTTGCTATTATAAAACACTTTAACTAATTAAATAGAAATATACCCATCATTAAGAATATATGGGTAGAAGAAATAAAAAGATATTTTCAAATTGATATAATAGACTTGCTAATTAAGGGTCTGGGAATTTCTGTAAATGGCACTAAATAAAAACCCCAAAACGTACTAAGTCTTTATATTCATGAAAATAAACTTTCAACATTTAGCTCAAATTTTTCTATTAAATAATAAAATTATGTTTAAATATTCAGGACTCAATAAAATTATATTTGATGACATACATTTTCTTATGAAGTAAAAGTAGGGAATAGTAATCAAATATTTGTGTACTACCTTTCGTTTTCCTTTATTAAAAATAATTTAAGTATACTCTATAATGCATGTAAATAGAACAATATTCGTCGGAACATTGAAAAACACTACAAACCGGAGTCGGAATCAATCATATGGTTAAGTACATTTATGAACTTTAGTCAATCTAAAATTATTCTACCCGGGTTTATGTTATCTATTCAGTTTTATTACTTAATGATAGGTAATAAGTGGGTAATAATGATATTTATTTATATACCCATTTATTTCTTTACTTGTGTATTGTGCAGCTAATTTTTTTATTTTGTTTTACTTGTTTACATTTTAAAATTAATCTAAGCTCAAAAATATGTTACATACAATAATAATAGTAATAATGTAAATATGTGAAATTGAGTAGTTACAAAGTTACTAGTTAACTAAATTAAATATTGTAGCACAATATCACAGACAATATAAATATTTATTCGTAATTTTACAAATATAGGTAATATAAATTATTAGAATTCATTTTTAATTAGTCATGTAAACTATAATAATGATGACTTATAATAATTATGAGTCGGTTTTATTCTTTAGCTAGTTTATATATATGAAGAAATGTATAAATGAAACTATTTTAATAAACTCATTATATGTACTATAAAACAATGTTATTATTTATTCAAAAATCATTATAATTTTATTTTTAACAGACAGAAATGTAATGGCAATTAGGTAAAAACTCTAAAATTACTATTGTTGCAATTACAATTTAGTTGTTGTATTAACCATGGTATTAGTTATCTATTAGTTTAAGGACTTCTAGCATTTGCATATTTTTTTAGGATAGTTATATAACTGGCAAAGTCAAACTACAAACTTATTCGAGATACAGGAAAATTGTATTTTGCATATTTAAGAAATTTGATTATTTAAGCATATTTAAGCATTATTTAGCTTTTTAGTGTTTTTATTCAACTATTTTGAAAAAAAAATAAAAATTACTGCTATCACATGTTAATTACAAATGTTCTCCAATACCCTTATTATAATTGTTGGAATATACATTCCATTATATCATTTTTTATAGTCTATACTGTCCATCTAATGTACGCACACTCAAAAATATTGCAAAACTGGCGGAACTCCAAATAAATCGGTTTATATTAGCTAGTATGTACTACATCGATTTATTTAGATAAATCGTAAAAGTATCTGTATCTTAATACGTCGTTTAAGTCTTTTATGTACAAACAGTAGCAAACGTATTTTTTAACAATCGTTCTTTGTCAAAAATTCGCATCAGTCTGCTGAATTTTAAATAAATCGATTTATATATTTAAAATCAATTCCAGGCAACAATGGCACAAAATGTAACCAATAAACGTCAAAATATTCAAAACCGACAAAAAATGTACGTACACTCAAAAATATAGCAAAAGTGGCGGAGTTCAAAACTACGGTTTACAAAACAAAAATTATATTACAATAAAATTATTCTATTATAACTTTTAGTGAAAATAATAGTAATTATTTACTGTGGATAATTATAGTAATTACATATTTGTTTATCATCAAAATAAAAATAAATGACAGATTCTTCACCATTAATTATAGTTGATGAATAATGCAATTTGATAAATAATGAAACACGTACGAACGAATAAAAAATATCTCTGATCAATACTAATGACATCATAACATAGTCCATAAAGCCAACGATGTATGTAAGATCCAACTACTCGAGTGCCTGATTTGTGAGTTGTAACTAATTAAAAATAATTAAAGAAATGAATAACAGAAAAACAATTCTTGACTTCTTTTAAACTTTTAAAAAAAATTTAAAATACCTTAAAAATGAACAAATTCTTGATAAAAAGATCCAAATTATCAGATTCAGGAAATCATTCCAAGTCTGATACTGAAATAGATTATTCTCGTTGTAAGTGTTTGTTGTATTAAATTATACTTAAGTATTTGACTATAAAATTATTATTATTTATAAAGTATGTTATATAATATATAGAGTAATGTCTTACAATTATTATTAGTCACTTTGAAATTTTGAATAATATTTTGTGTTTTACTAAGTTAATATTGTATACGTACTACAGCTAATCTATAGAATAGTTTGCAAAATATTTTGACTCTTTATGAGCTATTTATTAATATTCTTTTATCTAGGCCTATTCTATAATTAGTAATCCTTTACTTTTATATTTATCACCATTATCTTATTAATACGAGTATAAATTATTTTTGAACAAGTTGAAGATGTTGAAAGTTGTCTAAAAAATGTTGCACATAATGAAAAAAAAATTCTGAATTTCAATTTAAACTTTGAAAAGATTTCTTCTTAAAGTGGTAGAAAAAAAGTTAAATGTAAAATTTGTTTTCGTTACCCACAAGTTGTTTTATGCATTGTAAACAAAAAAATCATTTACCTCCTATATGTACAGAATTAGGAACAGTTCATAGGAGACATATTTTAGATAACCATTTAGAATCTAATAATACCATAAAATGATAATAATTATATATACAAATACTAAACATTTTACCTATTAAAA
>JABCUB010000007.1:2715028-2732636 GCA_013282895.1 Eriosoma lanigerum | reverse complement strand
TAGAATAACAGTTATGATAACATTTATAAAATATAATAATTACCTAATGATGTAAAATCCAATTTGAAATACTTGATACTAAATAATTTTCACCATATCCGTACGGAATAAACATGTAATACAATTTTATAAATTAAGAAAAAAACATTATATAATTAAAAGTACAATGTTTAATAAATATATGAATGCAATTTTTATTAAATATTTTAATTCATATAAATATATAACATTTAATTTTTGTTCAACTAATGTACCTGCAACATTTGGGCAATATTAATCAATTACCAGACAATTAATTTTCAACTTTTAATAAATATTTGACATTTAATTTCCAATGTACAATAAACATTTAAAAAATATTAACTTGCTGTGTGGGTTATAATATATTAAACAATTTATCTGTAATTCAAATTTCAAATTATTATTATTTTTCGTTAATGTTCGATGTTCTTCAGATTAAAATTATAATTAGTTAACTTACTGTTTTAAATTTGTACAACATTACATTATAGCAAAGCTGGGCATTAACGAATTAGTTTAATTTGATTTAAGTTATATAACTAGTTATTTATTTTAGGTATCAATATTAAACTTTACGAGTTAAAGTTTTTCTAAAATATCAAATTACTTACTTATTTTTTTTTTTTATAAAGTAAAATGTTTAAATAATTCCATTTGAATTATTACAATAGTTTTAAAAAAAAAAAAAAATATTTCAACTCAACTAAGTTCGGATATTTAATTTAATTTAATTTAAAAATTTCTAGAATAATTAAATTAAACAACATTAATTAGTAATTAGTAAGAGTAAAAAAATTAGGTAACTTGCTCGTCTTGCATCGAAATTTCCTTTAAAATAATAATAATATTTACTAAAACTAATAATAATTGATGTACCAGGATTGTCCTTTCTTGATTTAATTATTAATTCCTTATTCTTAAATTTTCTCCATAACATTACTTCAAAATGATCTATAAATACATTATTGATTGTCCATCTTATAGGGCAAGGTGTCAATCCAGACGACTTAATGATTTGAATTTGACTTGGAATGAACAAAATATTATTAAAGCGAAATATAATTGTTGAAATTTCTGATAAATAACATCTCTGACGATAAATTGTGAACCATCGTCTTAAATGATTAAACTTGATGTAAAATCGAAATTTATATGCATTAACTATAATTTACCTGGCGGAATTTTGAATTTCTTTACATGATAAATAAATATTCTCTGGGATAATTCTTTATCGCCATGTAAATTATTTCAGTCCAACTAATGATCGATATAATATAAAATGATTATTTATGTAATATATATTTATAGTTAGAAAATAACGTAATATGATTTTTGCATAATATATCAAATTATTATAATGTTATAGTTGAAACATATCGAATATCTATGAAAATAAATATAATTCGTCCTACATTTATTTTGTTAATCGATTCATAAATATTATATCAACTATCACGTATATAGTAAAACGACTTATATTTTCAAAGATATGTCGATGAATTACAATAACAAATTAATATCCGGTCTCACTATCTCAGCAGTCAGAGTATACACATAATATTTCGATTTACTTTTTCTACATTTCTAAGTGACGTGATATTATAACCGTCATCATCATTATTGCCTTCATCCTCTGAACTTTCCAGTGGGATAATATAATATTGGGATGGTTCAGATGCATTATTATCGAGGTCTAATGTATGACGATCAGGAGAGTCAATCCGTAGTAGATCGATTCGTCAATTTAATTTTTTTCCTAATTTTGGCATCCGACGGCGACCTCTTTAACGACATGTTATGGTAGTAGTTATGTAGTAGAATTGAATCGAGGTAGATATATGCGATAATGATAATATACAATAATTTAGGGTTTTAAAAACGTAGACGTGTTTGCCCCAAGCAATCTCAGGGCGCAGTGAGTCAATCGGACCCACCTTGTTTATTGATAATTTTTGTTTAAAAGTCACGTTGCGAAGAAATCTTTGCGAATATATCGGCCGTATATTATACGTATATATATTCGTATAAACAAAACCACATCGGAACCAGAACATATTAATATACACTTTTTAATGGTTAAACAATATCGACGTATTTGAACTAATTAGAAAATTTAGTGCATTTATAATAATTGTTATTTTTTACTAATTTCATTACCAGCATAACTTATTTTATCATATTTTATCTATGAATTTTATTACAAAAAAAATTAATATTACCTACAATTTTATTTTCGGTAGCAAATCGAGTCTACAAATCTACTTTATAAAGCTCATTTATCAAATTTCTTAGAAAAGTTTTTTTCTAGAAGAAGAAAAAGTACCAAAAAATCGGCAAAATTTAGATTTCCGTAATTTTTTTATTTTTAATTTCGTGATAACTAATTGAGTTTTGATCGTAGGGACTTGAAAATTGTTTTGAGTACTAACATAGGTAATATATAATTGTGGTAAAATTGTGGAAGAGATCAATTGATAATTTAGCCTAATATAGATCTATGAACTTTATTACAAATAAAATTAATATTACCTACAATTTTGAGTTTATAGGTATGAAAATTTTATAGAAGCCTAATAATGTATAAAATACTAATAATGAACCATTGATTTTATAGTACACAAAAAAATGTTATAAATTTTTTAAATATATCTATTTATATTTATATCTAAATTTGTCGTTGTCTATTGATAAATTATTTCAACTATTGTTATACAGTTTTTATTAACATGTGTTAAGTTTTTCAGTCATTATTTACTACTGGTTATCAAATAACAACATAACATACAAAATACTGTAGAAGTATAGACGATCGTTTATTTTATAGTATTTCATAACAAATATGGGTTCATTCATTCATTCATTGAAAACAGGAAAGGATTGTTAAAAATTATATTTATATTTATATTAAATATTAGCAATATAATATTAAGAACATTTATTCACAATATTATAAATTTTGTAAATTATTATTGAGTTATTTTATAAATATATATAATCATGTACAAGGTATGGCTTATAGAAAGGAAATTATTAATTTTTAAGTATCGGAAAATATTATTTGACAGAAATGTTGGTATTAATTATGTATTAAATGTTTATATATTGATTTTTAATATATTATTTTTATCATAATCGATTAATTAATTTTAAATGGATTTCAGTTAATAAATTTTAATAAATAATTACCAATTTGTATAAAATTAACATGAATTAAGATTGTATGAATATTGGATACCTAATTTTAGTACTGCATTTATTAATTATTTGAAATTTGCGCTAAAAGAATAAACTAATCAAAACAACGCCGTTTACAACTCTAATAGGAATAGAAATCACACAACCTCCGTGGTGTTGAGACCGATGATTCGGACGATGGCCCGATTCCTTGGCAAGTCAAAGGACTACCGTCCATTCACTATTCAGTATTCACTATTCTGTTCGCTGCTCGTTTTGCTCTCTACCACTTTTGCAATATATATACGTGCATTTTTATTGTCTGTTTCGCATATATTGGCGTTTATTGGTTATACGACGTATTAAGATACAGATACTTATACGACGTACCCAAATAAATCGAGGGTAGTACATACTACTTGATATAAACCGATTTATTTGGAGTTCAGCAGACTGATACGTATATTTCTGCCACTTTTGCAATATTTTTAAGTGTGCGTACATTTTTTGTCGGTTTCGCATATATTTTGGCATTTATTGGTTATATTTTGTACCATTGTGCATGGAATTGTTTATTATATAAACCGAATTATTTCAAATTCAGCAAACTGATGCGAATTTTTGACAAAAAAACATTGTTAAAAAAAACGTTTGCTAAAGTTTGTACACGAAAGACTTATACGACGTATTAAGATACAGATACTTATATGACGTATCCAAATAAATCGAAGTAGTACATACTACCAAATATAAACAGATTTATTTGGATTTTGGTAGACTCATACGTACTTTTGCAATATTTTTAAGTGTGCGTAAAGTTTTTGTCGGTTTCGCATATATTTTGGCGTTTATTGGTAACATATTGTACCATTGTGCCTGGAATTGTTCTTAAATATAAACCGATTTATTTAAAATTCAGCAGACTGATGCGAATTTCCGACAAAGAACCATTATTAAAAAACAATGATTGTCGGCTTTAAAACTGTTCATTGGACGGCAAAAAACTTGATAAAGTTTGTACATGAACGATCTATAAAACGTATAGATCGATATAGTTTTTATTAAACTGATTTATTTGAATTCATCAGACTGATACGTATTTTTCCGTTACTTTTGCGTGTGCGTACATGTTTTGTCGATTTTATATATTTTTGCGTTTATTGGTTACATTTTGTACTATTGTATCTGGCATTGTTATTAAATATATAAATCGATTTATTTAGAATTCGGCAGACTGGTACGAATTTTTGACATTGAACCATTTTTAAAAACAATAAGGGTCGGGTTTAAAATTGAAAGTTGTACGACAAAAGGCAGCAAATTTATACTGGAAATACTTATACGACGTATTCTAATGAACATTTGCTCATAGTATTTGTAATTTCCTTCCTCGGTTGTATCGTTAATTCCACATTATCAACAACTTCGTACATTTCGTACGGTTGAAATCGTACGAATGGATTTCTAATTTGATTATCATAATTCTTGATATGATGATTTCTATACTGTTTTTCATTTACCACTCTCCTGAATGTAATAAAAAAGTACGAACTTTTTTACATTAATGTACATTTTAATTAAGGTTTTAGAAATTCACGAAATTAAATAATTTTTAGTAAAAAATTTTAATTTTGTTTAAAAAGTAAAACATATATAAGTTAATATACTCATATTGTATTTATATACTAATTACTAATACTGCAGATTTCTATAAATAAGAAACGAAATTCCGTTTCTAAAATTCATTTTATAATTAAATATTTTATTTTGAATGTGTTTAATGCATTTTTCATAACGACTTTAACACAGATGTAGACTACCTATGAGAATAATTAAAATAAATATCAAGTTCTTATATTCAAAATTGCATTAGTTATCATAAAATATTTCAAATTAAATTTGACAAAATCACAATATCCATAAATTTCGCAGTATTTGATAGTTTTTCTTATATAAGAAAAAACTATTGAGAGATTTGCAAAACAAGCTAAATAAATCAAGTAGATGTAATTTGCTACTGAAAGCAAACTCTACAATTATTTCTACCCAAAAAATAATCGTACATAAAAGAAAACATATTTGTATAATCAATACATTCCTCCCTTTGCTCAGAATCAGAATGTAATTATATGATTGATATTAAATCAGGACTAAATCTAAGATTTCAGGAACTATGACGTGCGCCAAATACATCAATAAAATATTTCATATGATCGATTAACATACAAAATATATTTTTTAAATTGTTTCTGTGTTTCATGGGTTTTCTTGTCGTTGATTTTCAATTTTTTTAAGCGAAATTATAAATATAATAATAATTGTCGATTCACAAAAGCAGAACGAATAATTGTTTTAACAGATAAATTAATTGTTTAATTCCTAAATATTAAAATAAATAAATAAATTTCTGGCGTTTCTGGAGAAACCATAAATAGGTATATATAAACACATATGTAACACACAGTGTAAATAGTTTTTCGTCATTGTTACCTATAATTGTGCATAATTTTACTGGCCAATATACTATAAACGATATTAATATAGGCCGATATTGTACTTTTGGTAATCACCCATCGAGTATAGGTTTTTTTTATAATAATTAATATTATTAATTTTATTTAATAATTTTAAGAAAAATAAGATAAGATAAGATTATAATTAATATTATTTTTGTAATTTAAACTGAAATTAAAAAGTACCTATACGAAATATAATATAATTTCAATTATCCTATTAATTTATAGACCGAAATTGGTACCTTATTATATTAGTTTACCTAGGTAATAATTTTGAATTTAGTAGTGAATTTTTAAATTTAAAAACATGTGCATTTCCTCCCTTTTTATAGACGAATATATATTTAAATATCTCAATACAATGTATTGATAAAAAATATAAGAATACATTAATGAGTACTTTTAGTGATTTTAGTACTTTTAATGGTTCATAATTTACGTTAATAGGTATTATTGTAGTTTTCATCAACTCTAAGAAAATATTTAGAAAAGGCATTAATATTAATATTATTAGACGAATCAAATTAACCATTAATGAAATTCTTACTGTATAACAATATTTAGTAAACAATTTGACTTTTACGTTTTTTTTATAACTTATAAGAATGATTTTATTTTCATTAATATAATATTATTGTTTAATGATTTTTTTTAAAATTATTGTGATTATTTCATTTGATCATTTGCAGTTTACATACCTAATATATTTCCGTTGTTTCTGTAACTCATACGAGTAAACACAAGTTTTCTTTCCGTTTATTTTCATCTTTGCTTACACAAAATCCTAAATTATGTATATTTTATGTTATATTCAATAATTATTGACAATTATATAGCTTTGTTAGTTAGTTTGGTAGTTAATGTAAATTAATAGAAAACAGAATGAAAAAAAAAATTATTAACATTAATTATAAATATTAAGAATGATTATTGTTTAGTAAATAAATTAGTTTCTACCGTTTTTGGAGAAATCATATAGTTATAATATATAAACAATGTTTATTAAATATATAATGTAACACGTATTATAAAATAACGATATAAATTTCGTCATTGTTATAAAACGCGCGAGAACTTTAAAATTGTATAGCAGTACGTGTTTATTTACTGGGCCTAAACTTAATAATACTAGGAAATTCAAACATAAACCTCCTTGCCAATGCGAATGACATAGTATTATTAGGAAATACTGAAGAGAAAGTAAAAAGATTATATGAAAAACTCTTGACTATGTCACGAAAAGTAGGATTATATGTTAACGATGAAAAAACGGAATACATGACTATAAGTCGTCAAGATAAAGAATATCAGCAAAAGCAATTTATGAATGTAGAAACTAGAAGGATATACATCTAAGAGAGTGATACATTTTAAGTACTTTGGTCATCTTCTAATGCAAGATAACGACTTGAAAATGTAAATCAATACTAGAATACAAAATACCGTCAACGAATTTTGAATATATTATGCTCAAACAGAATTTTCTGAAATATCTATAAAAACAATAACAATTTTACTACCATTTCCACATCGTATCAACAAGGATTCTTCGCGATCATAACAATAAAAAGTAAAATAAAGAGAATTACGTCGATCCATAAAAGAACTGAGAGTAAGATTGTTGACAGTTCGTCATTGAATAAAACATTTGTGCACCACACGTCAAGTAAATATGTCATTAACCGATGTAGATAAATTGTAATCAGTGTACCTATATATATATATATATATATAAATACCCAATAGTGAAAAATAACTTGACACAATATTGGTCGCCAGGGGTGTCATTAAAATTACGCAAGGTTATTTGTAAGGTATATGCCATATTATGAAAATTAAAGAACTTCGCTTAAAAAACGTATTGCCTAATTAAAACACACAGTTGTGTTGTATTATTTTAATGAAAAATATTATTTAAAAATAATTTGTGGCCAACATAAAAATATGCGTATTGTAAAAAAAATTGAAATGATATCCCGGATGGTCTTAAAATTTTAAGACATTCTGAGGATATTTGATTAGAACATTAGAGGGACTACCAAATGCAATGTATCTTGGACATCCTTAAACTTTTTTCCCTGGACCTCTCATTAAAATGTCTAAATGATATTGTCCTTTGGACGGCCTTTTATTAGTACTATTTACAAATTTGTATAAATTAACGTGTAGATATTCTTAGTCCTTAATTATTATTTACTAAATATATTGCATTGCATTTGAGAAATAACCGAATTATAGAAGAATGTTATCTATGAAAATATATATTATATACACTTTTTTGAGTAGAAATAATGGTCTGATTACTACGAATAGTGTATGCTTTCGGCAGTAAATTGCATCTAGTTGTTACTTTGTTAGCTCTTAGTTACTATATTTAGTGAACGACTAAACGTTTATGCAACCCTGCATTAAATAAATCCCGGAGTACACGGATCTAAGAATTAATCATTCACCACTATAACGTTTTGCATTTGACATAATATAAAAATTTCATTATATAATATTGGTCATCCTTATTATACTAAGTGGGGCTGTGAATCGGGCGATTTTAAAATAACTAAAAAAAATTAAAAAGATTATTTTTAATAAATTTATTCATACCATCTGAAAGTATATAAAAAAGCATTTTAAAAGTGTTAATTTTGTATTTAATTTTTATGAATGATATCCACAAGATGGTGTCCATTTCGAAGCAAGCATTCGTCAAGGTGTCTTTTAAAACTGGACATGACATTTCTTAATATTTCCCGAGGGATTTGTGCCACCTCTTCTTGTATTCTTTGTTTGAGATCATCAATTGTCCTCGGTGTTGTTTGGTATACTTTATTTTTAATATACCCCCACAGAAAAAAATCACAGGCTGTTAAATCAGGCGATCGGGGCGGCCAAGGAATATCCCCATTTTGAGAAATTAGACGTTTCGGAAACAATTCAGAATACTCATACTTACTCTAGCTGTATGACTCGTAGCTCCATCTTGTTGAAAATATCCAGTTATTCCATATTGAGCAAGTTGTGGAATAAAAAAAAATTGCTACATCTGGGAATACCGTTCTGAATTAACGTTGACTGCCTCTCCACGTTCATTCTCGAAAAATACGGGCCTATGATATCTAAAGAAGATAAAGCGCACCAAACCGTTACTTTGGAGGAATGTAGAGGTCTCTGATGAAGTTTACAAGGGTTTATGTCACTCCAGTACCGAAAGTTTTGTTTATTGACGTATCCGGACAGGTGAAAATGAGCCTCGTCACTCATCCATGAATTATGGACAATATCTTCATTTTCATTAATAACAGTCAAAAAATGTTCACAAAATTGTCTTCGATCAAAAATATCCAACGATCCACTAAATACTTAGATATGTAGAACGTAATTTTAAAATATCAGTATGCCCACATTGATTACAGAGTTTTCCGGAGTTATTTTTAAATCACCCGTTTCACTGCCACACCATGTAGTATAAACATATCATATGTCAAACATATGTCATGTCAATAAAAATTATTTGAAATTGGCGCTAAAAAATCGGGGCAGTCAAAACAACGCCGTTCACAAGTCTAATAGTACCCATAAGACTATAAGCTATAATGGAAATAATGCATCATCCGTGGCCCTGCGATATCTTCGGTGCGACAGCCGATGCCATCGTCACCGTTCGTCGTCATTCAGTATTCATTTTGCTTTGCTCTACGCCAGTTCTGCAATATATTACGTGTGTGCGAATCTTTTTTGTCGGTTTTACATATTTTGGCGTTTATTGGTTACATTTTGTACCATTGTGCCTGGCATTGTTTTTAAATATAAACCGATTTATTTGGAATTCAGCAAACCGATACGTATTTTTGCTAAGGAACCATCTTTAAAAATAACTTGCACAATGGTCGTCGTGTTTAAAATTATAAATTGTACGACAAAAATCTTGTTAAAGTATTCGCACGAAACACTTACACGACGTGTCCAAATATAAATCGGAGTGGTACATATAGTACCTTATAAAACCGATATATTTGGAATTCAGTAAACTAATGCGTATTTTGGATCGATACCTTTGTCAGTTCGCCACCGGTCGACGTTTAGTATTTATTTTGGACGCTTTGCAGTCCGCCACATTTGCAATAAATTTGCGTTTGCGTACATTTTTTACCAGTTTTGTATATGTTGGCGTTGATTTATTACATCTTGTACTATTGTTCGTGAAATTGTTTTTAAATATAAACCGATTTATTTGGGATTCAGTAAACTGATGAGTATTTTTGTCAAAGAACCATCTTTAAGAATAACATGCACAATGATCGCGGGTTTATAATTATAATTTGTATGACAAAAAACAAGTTAAAATTTTCACTTGATAATCTTATACGACATATCCATATAGATTTATGTAGTACATACTATATACAATTCCCTTTGTACATAATTACCAGAGTGGTTTGTTACATCAGTTATTATAAATTAAAAATATACACAACGATTTATTTTAAAATAATATATACTTGTTTTAAATACATATGTTCACAAATGTACGTAAAAAGACGAATAAAACTTTGTTACATTGGAAAACAATAACTATAAATAATGATATATCTAGTTAAAAGTGAAATTTTTTTGTTATTTTGTAAATATGCTATTATTACATAATTCTACTGTATTTTGTAAAAACGGCCTAACCACAAAAATCGAAAAACACAATTTTGCTATTAAAATTTTAGATAATTGCGCATGTAAAATATTTCAAATTATTTCATAGAATAATTTTATTTCGTCTGTAGAGACTAGTGGCCTCACTAAGGGCGGGCTAGGATTGGCCACAACCCTATTTGAAAACATAGTCCCTAACATTAACCCAACCTGACATTTTTTGAATAAGATATTAATTTTGTATTATTTTATATTTACGTTATGGAGCTGATTGCTTTTTGTTGAAAATTGAAATATATAATATGATTATCGTTTTAGAATAATGTAAACGTACTTATTTTTCTTTATTAAATTTTAAGTACATGAAGTACTCAATCAAAAAATATATTTGTGACCAAAAAACTACAAATGTAATATAGTTATGCTTTAAGAAAATGTATTTAATGTTTTATTACAATATCCATTTAAAATACAGAATGTTTTTATTTTGAAAATGATAACATATACCTATTTACTTAATTACTTTAAATTAAAATATTATAGAAAAAGCTGACAATCGACATAGTAACCTATACCTGAAAAACAAAGTAATTTTACAATAAGGAAATACCCAGATAAAATTGTATATAATCAATTAATCGTTTTTGTGATAAATATGAAATTATTTTTAATAGTTATTAAATATATATAAAATATATAATATATATATATTTTTAATAATCAATGAAGATTACTTGATATTACTATAGGTCGTACAAAATTATATACTCATATTTATATTTTAGTATTATTGAAAGGATTGATATTTTTTATAATATTACAAGAAAGAAGAAAAAAAGACCTAAAAAATGCAAAAATTATTTTTTTTAGAATAGTGAGTTCTTAATACACATTTACAGCTTGAAAAATATAATGCCAAGCTAATCTAACCTAACCTGACTGAATTATAAATTTCACATATAGGTGTTAATAATCTATATTTCAAACTTATCTTATACATTTTTTTTTATATTAGCGAATATATCATACGACTTATCTTTATTATTAATATTTTGATATTTTATATTGTGACACTGTGTCATAAAATATGATATTAAAAAATTAGCGATTTTATTGTTGACTATCTTTTCTTGAAACTTATGCTTACCAAATACTCTTTTCTGTATTAAATTTTAATTATGTACATTCAAAAGCTAGAAACAGTTAACTGACAAAGATCCGGCAGCATGTATTACCATGTAAGCAAAAAAATATATGCTAGGCATAAAAAATCTTTCAAGCAATATGAATTAAAACAAAACAATAAAAGTTAATTTTTTCAATAATTTTGTTCTGTATTATTATCAAAAATTTTAAATTTATATTTTATATTGTTATATATTTTATATAATGTAAAAATTCTCTCAGAATAAAAATAATTAGTGAGTCGTCTGAAATTGTTTTTTTGAATTATGGCATAAATTATCACATTGAAGAAATCCTATTTGCCATCACATTCAAAAGAATTCGATTTTTCATTTTCCGTGATAAATGAAATAAATTGATAAATTAAGTAGCTACTAGGTATTCTGTATCTAAAGATCTCCACAATGAGTCGTCCGATGCTTTGGCCAGTTTCATGTATTTAGGCATTTAGCCACAGTCGGTTTACCACCGACGTCACCGTTAATTGTTCAGTATTCAGTATTCTCTTCGATGATCGCTTTGAGCTCCACCACATTTACAATATTTTTAAGTGTGCGTACATTTTTCGTCGGTTTTGCTTATTTTGGCGTTTATTAGTTACATTTTATAACCATTGTTCCTGACTTTATAATTAATATACAACCGATTTATTTGATATTCGACATACTGATGCGACTTTTTGACAAATAACCGTCTTTAAAAACAATAATGGTCGGGTTTAAAATTGAAAGTTTTATGACAAAAAAAAAGTCAACATTTTTTACATGGAATACTTATACGATGTATCTAAATAGATCGAAGTCGTACACACTATACTACATAATATAATATATTATACTCCCTGATACAAATGTCAGAGTGACATCAGTTTTTATTAATTAAAAATGTATACTTTAATAATAATTAAATAATTAAATATTTCTACTTCAAAAGTATAAAAATCATAGGCGTGCGCGGACCCTACTGACCCTGAACGTTTCGAGTAGCTAGAGTTTAAAAGACTGAAAGTGCAAGCTGCAGTGCAACCGTATAAATGTGACAATATAAAGAACTTATGTTGATTATTCAATTAAGGTATTCAATATTTCTATAAATTAATCTATTCTTAGTGTAAATAACATGATATTCATTAATATTAGTATTATAGTGATAATCGGTATTATTCACGTAATAATTCTAATTCCGAGAAAAAAAAATTATTGCAATAGAATTTTGAACTTTTGTGGTTGATTCTGTTAAGTCTATTTGGGTTTCTGGCTATACCTTCCCCTTACAATAGCTTTTTCATCTAAACATTTTGCAGAACCTTCTAAATATCTTAATCTTCTTATTTTTCTATATACTTTAGTATAAATGAATGAAACACATTTATAGCACACACATTATTATATTAATTTATTATTTTAAATGTCAGGGTAATGTGTGTTGGACCCATAGACCTTATACTTATAGACTGAACATTATGACCCGGTGCAGGAAGTTGTTTCAATCAAAAGAAATTTGATGCAAATTTTTAGGAACTATATTAATAATTGTTTTTAACTATTAAAATAAATGAATACACCATATATTATTACATTAATTTACTACAGGTTTAACTAGTATAATTCATAACTATTATTTATAAATACAAATAATAATTAGTATTAATATTAATATATTATTATTTAACTAATTATTATTATTACAAATATTAAACTTTATTTTTTGATATTTTAATTTAATATTTTATGTACAATAAACATTATTTTATATATATAATATATTGTTCATATTTAACTTTGCTCATTTTTCTAGTTTCTCCAAAGTTGTTTCCTAGGAGAAGAAAACTACCAAATAATGGCTAAAAATTGGCAAAATTACGATATTGGTCATTTTTTATTTTTTATTTCGTGATAACAAATTGAGTTTTGATCGTAGAAACTTGAAATTTTTTTCTAATGCAATATTATTGCATTCAAATCTTAATTATAATAAACCACTAATTTCTCCGAAGACCGAAGGGACGAAGGAGGAACGCCTACAATCGACATTCTCATTTCTTTTAATTTTTTTTTATTATGAAGTGAGTTTTGATCGTAGGAACAAATTTTTTTGAGTATTATAAATATAAGTAATATTTACGTTTAGTAAATTTTTTTTGGCTATAGAGGTTTGAATTTTTTCCAAAAATATTAAATATTACCTGCAATTTTCGATTAAACGGTATGAATTTTTTATACAAGCGTACTCATATACTATTTAATCTATTTAAAAAATATTTTGAAAATCGTGACTAACAATTTTTATCATGAAATGATAACTCCTTGAATATTGATCATAGGAATTTGAAATTTATTTTGCATATTAACATATGTAATTAAATAAACACAATTCGTGTCAAATTTTGGAATGAATTATCAGTATAATATATTGCAATACATTGAGATTCGCTCATAATCTTATTTTCTAATGCTATATCATTGAATTCAAATCTTAATAATTTCTTTCTCTCCACTAATTTTTCCGAGGATCGAAGGGACGAAGGAGGAACGTCCACAATCAGTCTTTCCCACTATTATTGTTTATAATTACTTTATTATTCTATATTACTATTTAACTTATTATTATTATTACAAATATTAAACCTTAAATTTAATATCAGTTTATTTAAATCATTTATAGGAAAATAAATTATTTCATATCCATTATTTATATTAAATATTTTAGGTATATTTTACATTATATATATATAATATAGTTCAATGTTCATTTTTAACTTTATATATACAATAAATTAATAATAATAATAATAATAATAATTAATAATATTAAAAGTAATTACTGTATAAGTACTACATTACTTTTTCGTAAAGTACAGATTGATAAACAAATAGCCGACTTCTATTTAACGTTTGAAATTTCGAAAATTTTATTACTTTATATGATATTAGGGACAAAATGTTAACAACGATTAACAAGAATTAATTGTTTAATTTAGAGCCTTTAATGGGAATGTGCGTATTGAGCTTTGGTATTTTATGAGACGATGCTACTCTACGTTGTGGAAACGGTGAGCAGCATGTTACCTCTATTGGTATAAGGTCCATGGTTGAACTAGAAACTAATAAAGTAAATCAATTTAAGTTAAAATAATACAGTGTACCCCGAAAAAGTATTTAATTTAATTGAATTTATTTAGTGGTTTACCAACAAGATTTATTTCAATTCTTACCTTATTGGTTAGATCCCCAGTTGTGTCATCATAATCATCATGTCTCCTAAAACAGCTGCGCATGATACCCATTTTAACATTTAAATAGATACATACAAATATTTAATTATAATAATTTTATGCCTAAAGGAACAATGAAAATCGGTTAGTATAATATAAACCATCATGAAACAATTTTGTTTAAAGACTCAGTTGCGAAGATACCTTCGTAACCAGGACATCAATTATAGTACATTTTGTTATTATTTTTTTAATATGTTTATTTATAACCCCGGCGATTATTTAAATTAAATAAATTGGCTCATTTTTCTATTTATATTATGTAATGGAGAATTATAAGAAATTATATTCATATCTATTTTTCTTGCTTTATATCGAAAATAAAATGTCATAAAATTTGATTAACTCTTCTCTTACATAATATACGAGAGTCATAAGAATCCTGAGTCAACAATTATATTTATATGGATCTGAAAATCATAAACTTGGTATAAAATAATATAGTTTTTAATATAATTTAATGTTATTTTAGTCGATGATTTGCATTTTAAATGTACAAGAATCTCGTGCCCAGTGGCGGTCAAATGATTTTATCATGGGGGTGGATGATCCTGATTTTTCAACATAAACTTTGACAATTGTAAATAAAAGTCATGATATAATGATGTTATATAGTATAATGTGCAAACTGAAAAGAATATGTTTAATGGATAGAAAATATTAATAACATTGTAATAGAATTATTAAATTATTAAATCTATTTTTCTTTTCTTTTCTTTTTTTTTTTTGCAAGTTCAATCAGTACTTCATCTAGTGTTATATTTATAAATCTACGATGAACAGCTACTATGGTTAAGCTATTAAAATGACTCTATAATAAGATAATTTTTAAACAATTCATAAATATTAAAGTATTATGTCGAACGTTTTTTTAATTTAAATTTAAAATATTTACACAAGCATAATCATAATGAACAGCTTAATCTATTTTCAAAATATTTTGGAATTAATTGTAATTTACAATTACAGGGTATGCATTCGGTAAATAATTGTATCTAGTTGGTACTTTTTAAATTTAATTTTCAAATTTCTCAAAAGTTTTTCCTTGGGAGATGAAAAACTATCAAAAATTGGTGTAAAATAGGCAAAGTTTGGTTTCTGTTATTTAATTTTTTTTTATTTCGTAATAACTAATTGAGTTCTAATTGTAGGGGCTTAAAATAAATATACAGTTACATAATTCATGTAACATACATTCATTAGTTTCTAACATAATTCGAACGTGTTTTGTAAAAACGGCGTGTACAGAAAAATCAAAAACACGATAAAAAAAGCACTTATAAAGTTATAACTGTACATTTTATTACATTCTTAAAATTGTATATATTTTTAAATACGTAGCAAAACGTACAGGTTACAATATTATAATAAATATAATAACTGCAGCACCCGAAATCAAGAAGTGAATTTTTTGGGTTTTGGATGTACTACAAAATTAATTTTTAATTGTACAAAAATGTACAAAATGAAATACATATAACTCATTTTTTTTATCGTCATATAATTATTTTCATTTGTAAGTGCTAGGGTAAAGTTATCACATCAGCTCATCAATAAATAGAATAAATATATGGGTTATGGGAATATAATAATATTTTTTAATTAAAGTATATTAATATCGTTTGACATTCATATATTAGGTATGTGGTATTAACAATGTTCCCAATAAACAATACCACAACCCCGATACCTGAATGGAACATTAGAGCGATAATAGTCATCTCACAACCGACTACAAATCCGTTTTTATAGACATTAAGTATTATACAGGTAGATATTATTATCGTTTAAAATGGTACACGCCGCCCGATTGAAGGGACAGAATCCATCGAACGTTATATGATTCTGTACCCGACATCAAATAACGAATTTTGACGGTTTTGGAAAGTAGTACAATATTAATATTTAGTTGTACAAAAAGATGGTACAAAATAAAGTACATAATATTGGATAATTTTTCTATCGTCATATAATTATTTTAATTTGCGGGTGCCAGGGTAACGCACCTGAATTCTATGCATACAAACAAATGTAATTAAATGTATGTACATCAGCATTCATATCCTTATTGGCAATGAAATGTAAATTAAAATATATGAATTCGAAACATAAAACAAATAAATGTATATAGTTAATTTTTTTTTAATTAATATTGTAACATGTATTACGCTGTGCTCGAATTGGGAAACATTTAGTGGGGGTGCTCAATACGTACATTTCGCCAACTGCAACCATTCAAAAAAAAAAAAAAAAAAGATAAAATATTATTTAGTTGTGCTAATATTTAGCATAAATTTGCACGACTATCGATTAAATTCGCACTACAAATTTATTAAGCTCAATCTAACGATTTAAAAACTGTGTCCCAAGAAACACAAAAACAATTTTGGGAGGGGGTAAAACGTAAAACGTTATTAATCATTCACACACAATAAAGGTAAACAAAAATAACTATAACAAATAAAAATGTAAAATACGCTAATAAATGAAGAAAATAATTATTATTCACTGCAGAATACGGGAGAACAGGACAATTTCAATTCTTAGCATCATTTACTATAATTATTATTTTGTAAATAATTTTAATTGAATATTGTTGCCATCACATTTCATTGTGATAACATTCGAAGTACACCCACTGAATAAATAACAACTTTCGTATGATTAGTAAATCTTTTATACGACCCGGAATTAAATAAATCCCGAATTTGACATAATATAAAAATTTAATTATATAATTTAAATACACGATCATTCTTATTATAGAAACATATTATATGTCATGATAATATTAATT
>JABCUB010000007.1:2692344-2706795 GCA_013282895.1 Eriosoma lanigerum | reverse complement strand
TAATATGAAATTTTAATTATATAATTTAAATACACGATCATTCCTATTATAGAAACATATTATATGTCATGTTAATATTAATTATTTGAAATTGGCGCTAAAAAATTAAAACGCATTCGGAAATAACTCATACTCCGTGGCCCTGCGATCTCTTCGATGCGAAAGAAGATGCCATCGTAACAGTTCTCGTCATTCAGTATTCATTTTGCTTTGCTCTACGCCAGTTCTGCAATATATTACGTGTGTGCGTATCTTTTTTGTCTAAGGAATTATCTTTAGAAATAATCTGCACAATGATCGTTGTGTTTAAAATTATAAATTGTACGACAAAAAACTTGTTAAAGTTTGAGCACGAAACACTTAAACGACGCATCCAAATATATATCGGAGTAGTACATAGTACTTTATAAAACCGATATATTTGGAATTCAATAGATTGACGCGTATTTTAGACCGAAAACTTTGTCAGTTCGCCACCGGCCGACGATTAGTATTTATTTTGCGCTCCGCCACTTTTGCAATATATTTACGTGTGCGTACGATTTTTGTCGGTTTTGCATATATTGGCGTTTATTGGTTACATTTAGTAACATTGTGTCTGACACTGTTTTTAAATATAAATCGATTTATTTGTAATTCAGTAGAATAATGAGTATTTTTGTTAACGAACCATCTTCAAAAATATTGTGCATGTTTGTACGTGGAAGACTTATACGACGTATTAAGATACAGATACTTATACGACGTATCCAAATAAATCGAGGGTAGTTCATACTACTTGATATAAACTGATTTATTTGGAGTTCGGCAGACCGATACGTACTTTTGCAATATTTTGGGGTTTATCGATTACATTTGGTAACTGGCATTGTTATAAAAATCTATTTATTTGGAATTCAACAGACTGATGCGAATTTTTGACAAAGAACCATCTTTAAAAACAATAATGGTGGTCTTTAAAATTGAAAGTTGTACGATAAAAGGCAGGAAATTTATACGTTAAATACTGATACGACGTATCCAAATAGATCGAAGTAGTAATATATTATACTCCCAGACATAACTGTCAGAGTGACATCAGTTATTAATAAAAATATAGGTACAAATTATTTTAATATATGTACTTATTAAATTGTTTTAAATACAAATGTACAAACGTACATAAGAAGTCGAATAAAAGTTACATTAATATAAAAGACACATTAGATTACAATAACTTACTAATGGAACCTAGGAACCTAGTTGAATGTAATATTGATTTTTTAATATTATAAATGTGCAGTTATGTATTTAATTCGATCATGTTTTGTAAAAAGGGCGTATAATAAAACATCGAAAAATATGATTGTGCTATTAGATTTTAGATAATTGTTTGCATGTATATTTAAAATTATGAGATATTATTATATATTTTAAAAGCATGGAAAATAAAACACCTATTTGATTCAAAGATTTCTACTTCAAAAATATAATAATGTTCGTCAAAACCAATTATAGTAAACATAAAACACTCTTAAATAAAATTAAATAATATTCTTTGTGATTTATAAAGGATACCTTTAACCAAAATATAATATGGATTTTCATCATCTATATGATCATCTATCTATATCTCTAGTCAAAATGCAATGGATCTTATGTCTTTCTATGATTTCAGTCCAAGTTATAAAATTAGTGATTTTTCATTACTCAGATTCAGTTCGTATTTTATTTTATTAAGATTTATGGAATTTAATATTTTCCCAGGTCTAACAAAAAATAATAATGTTTTACATAATTTCCCCTTATTAATAATTCTTTTAATTATACTTGATGCTTTATTGCCAATGTTAAGCAAATATTGCCATAGTTAAAAGATGATCTTGCAGCAATTTATTTAATTATATGTATTGCCTCAAAACGCATTGACCATAAGTGACTAACGGGACCATTCCTTTTTATTTTAAATAAGCCACGGCAACTAGGCTATTGGCTGTTTGTGAGCAATTAATTGAAGGTGGAGGCGGATACAAAAGAAGGGGTTATTAAATTTTCAAAAAAAAATAGGGTAACAATTAAGTAGATAAATATATTGAATATAATTATATGAAGATAGATGTTTTGGTTTAAATTTTGTTTATTAGGTCGGCTTCATTTAGGAACAGGAGTATTTTCGGTTTCGAGTGGATCCGGTCCCAATATCTAACTTAATTGGAAAGGAAGATGTAATGCCTTACTTTTTATTATGTTGGGATAATGTGTAAGAAAACGTAATTATGGCTTTAGTACATTTCTACTAAATTATAAATAAAGTTCAAACATTTCTGATACTAATGTCTTAAATTCTTTTTAAGAACAATTTTTTTTTAGTAGAATGCACAGTACTGATATATAAACTGCACCTAATTTTAACTGCATCTATGGCTTTCTTCCGAACTTTGTCTTTCGGATTTCATTTGTTCAACATAATTCTTTATGCAAAGAGAGCAATACACTCAGAAAAAACAGTTTCCATGCTATCAATTACAACATGCAACGCATTTCTAGGCATAATAGGATTAGAAACAATAGTGTATAGAATTGAAAGGAAATTATTTATTACTTTATTATAAATTATTTATTATTCACATTTTCAAAACAACAATATTAGAAATTAAAACTAAATTACTTGGTTGAAAAATGGAAGGTTGTGTCATACATCAGCACTTATTTTGATAAATGTTTACGATAAGACATTTTAAAAAAAAAACATTTAGAGCATTCTCTTTTGTTATATTGATAAAAATTAAAATCATTACTGAAATGTTGTCAATTTAAATATTTAAAAACTAATTTTCTAGTTCTTTTTTACATAAAAAACACTTTAGTATTATATTAAAAATACAACAAACAAATTTATATTGAAATTAAATTACAACTTAAAAATTAACAAATAAAACAAAAAGTACAGTATATTATATTGAAAGTTAATAAAAAATATTACATTTATATTTCAATGTCAGAAAGTAAAGCGATATTATTATTATAAATATTTATTTTATTTTAATGCCATCATCTTTTAAATACACTTATTTTTAAATTGATGTGTAAAATAGACAGATTTGTAAAACGATCGTGGGGCATAGACATTCTCATCTATGACTTTATTCTTCGCATAAGTGAAAAAAGATCCCTTGCACATTGTAGAGCTAACTGGCAAAGAAAGTGTTACTCGTAGCATAATATATAAATTAGTGAAAATTTCTTTTTTTATTGTATTTTTTCAAATCTTAAATATCCAAATCATTGTTGGATTTATTTATGCAATTTTTAGCAGCAGTCATTTCTGATTTAATATTTAGTTTTTTAGTAACCAATAAATCCTAAATTACAAAATATCATTACTGCAATTATGTTTATACACTGTAACATCTACTTCAAAATATATTTAGAGAATATAAACACAAATATTATAGTAATTTAAATTTTAAAAATATTACTATAATTGTTAAATATTAAACTTTCAAAACTTTTTATAATACTCTTAGCCTTTATTATCACAGCTGATTTTCCTAGTTGCATTTTTATCTTGAATGGTGTAACTTAGAATATTAATGATACTAAGCACATAGCGAAAAAGATAAAAGATAATTTTGTAAGTTAATAAGTTAATAAGTATTCATATTGAAGTGTAAAAATGTTGCATTACGCAACATGTTATCACATGCGAAAATACAGTGAAACGTAAGCATTATGCAACTTAATGTATATTTTATGAAATATTTATTAAATTAATATTGGTACATATTAATAACGGCGGGCAGGAAACGGTAGAGGTAAGCACTGAAGTTGGTTTTGCAAACGAATCATCGTGAAGTTTAGTGTTGTGCTATTTAACACACTTATAACAATTACTGGCGTGGCATTGGTTGACTTGATGACCTGGGCATATATAATTATAATATAATTTATATCTATATAGATGCTCTTTACGATCTGGGATAGACAATATAGCAAATTTTGAAAAAATTATAATTTGTATTATACAAAATTGTTAATGTTGCAAGTTAAATGCAATATATATATTTTAATTTCTATTTAAGTATAATATTTAACTTTACTTTATAAAAAAAATAATTAATTAAAATATATACTTGGCGTTTTAGAAATCAAATCAAATTATGAATATAAAATACTATCAAAAAAAATTTACTTGTTATATAATCTAATCAAAATTGCTTTTTCACTCGTTAATCCTGAGCATTGATTGTGAACATGGTTATCTTTTAGTAGATACCGTGAATGTGACACAAATATTTTATTAGAAATTAATATTGGTAGGTGAGTTGGTACAACTGTTTACATAGGTGGATAAGTATAGTGTTTTTATTACAATGAAATATATTAAAGGGACTACCAAAATAGAAAAGAAAATTGCTTGAAATAAACCTTCCATATACTTAGTGATATATTGCTAAATATACAGATAGTATTTACGTTATATACATATATAATTGATAAAGTATGAACAACAGTTTTTTACGCTTCGCTCAAACTTCGAAACAGAATGAAATCAATAATAATAATTTTTTTTAAACAATTTATTTATTAATATTATAAATGTACAAACACGTCACTATATTCAAACTTATTCAAATAATAACAATCGATTAATTATGTACAACTAACTAACTGTTCAATAATAAATTAGAAAACAATAAATAAAATAACTTATCCATATTACGAAAATATAATAAATAACTATACTTAATAATAGGTCCCTAACCAGGCATGGGTAGGTTATCAAGTGTATCACATAGCTTAAAAAATTTTATGTTACATTTTTTTAGAATTTTCAATAATACATAAAATTTTATCGTATATAATAGCATATTATATAAACATTTTTAATCAAATATTAGCATATTTGATATTTTGATAATTGAATAATTTATCATTAAAAGATCATTTTTATTTGTATTTCATTTAACCTAATAGGTAATAAAATCTATCTAAATTAAATATTATATACAAAATTTATTAAGGAATTTTTTTTTTTTCGAATTTAATGTACACGAGTAAAAGCATTAAGTGTTGAGGATTTAATTTTTAAAATAAATGTTTATAGACGCAGAAAATATTAGTGTAGCGTCGATCAGGTACAATTGTGCAATAATATGAAACAATTTTGTTGTTTACTATTAATATTTTAATTATGTTATTTTTTATATTATATAGTTATTGTTGACGTTTTACTATATTAATGTTTTCCGAACTGTTGACTGATTCGTGTATTTATTATTTTCATAATATAAAAAGTTAAAAATGCATTCACAAAAGACTTTTTTAGCCAGTTATTTATGCACATACCTATATATCTGAATTTGGTAAAAATATTTTTACAACTTTCGTCTTAATTTATTATTTTAGAAAAATATTGTATTTAGATATTTTTTAAAAATTAATGTTTTTAACATGATTTTAATCAAATATTTTGTATTAATAAATTATTTTTTCATCTTGAAGATTCAATGAAAATAAAATTAATTTTTTTTTAATGTCATATTTTAGGAGAATTTTCATGTTTAAAAAGTATTTTTTTTGTAGTATCATTATTAACGTTTTGAAACATTTTCTGTAAGTTTTTAGTGCATCATTTTCCTAGTCTTACACACGAGCATACAATTTTCTAAGTGGTCTTGTGACAAAAGACTTCTTAAATCTCAAATATAATTTAACATATTTTAATTTTGAGAAAGTATGCTTATTTGAGTGACCGAAAGTGTATGAATCAGTATCCCGGTGGGCCTGTACGTGCCTGAATTTGACTTAATGTGTAGTAGATATTATTCTGCTTTGCTTTATTGCCGCAAATAACTTACTTAAAATAATTTATTATTATTAAATAATATAATAAAATGAAAAGCAATAAACGAAACACATAATTTAGAACAATCAAAACAAAATCATTTAGTTTTTTTAGTGGAAAATATCACAACGTAACAAACTGGTTAAAATCAATCACTATTTTTCTTACTATTCCTTAATATATACTGTTGAAAATTTTCAATTATTATATTTAGCAATTATTGTGATATAGCTAAGACTTTATTTTGATATGTTTATAATATTTTTTATATATTTATATATATATACCTACCTATTAATTGATTTATAACATTTATGTACTATACACTTATTTATCATGAATCGTTTATCTTTATTATTACATTTATACTACGTTTATAAATCACTATTTTTGTTACTATTCCAAAAAGTACACTGTTAAAATTTTTTAATTATATTTATTAACTACTGTTATTTATTGAAATTGTATTAAATATTTATTATTGAATTGCTATTTTATTTATTTATACATTTTAAATTTGTTGATACAAAAAATTTCTGTAAAATTAAAATTGCTTTTTATTTAAAGAGTTATTAAAATACTTTATCGTTTGAATAATATTCAATGATGTACCTATTGATATTGGTAGTATTTATATAGAAGGAAAAAAACCTAACTGGTTTAATTATTAATGGTATTAGGTATGCATGAACAGTGGAGATCGGTGCTTTAGGAAAAGGACTAAGAATTAGTAGGAGTAAAACTCAGTCAATTGTGTATGATTTTGTAGGAAGTGATCATGGAATTAATAGAGCAGTAAGGCATATAAAATGAAGATGAATGATGATATATAGGGTGCGACTGTATGAGATTGATGGGTTCAAGAACTTAGATAGTAGTGTAAAAGAAAAAAGTAGTTTTTAGAAGGACATGGAAAATATCGGATATTTTAGTGATAAGGGGAGGGAAACATCTGAAAAAAAGTTGATAGAAGGAATAGTGAGTTATATGAAAATAGCTGGTGTATAAATGGACGAGATGGAGGAGATCGAGATCTAAAGAGATGTAGGACTCAAGTGGCCGAACCTTTATATTTGAATGATAAGGCGAATAAGTAGGAGAGTAAGATACGCGGAAATATAAATGTACAATAAATACTTTAGATTTCCGATATAATACTGAAATCCCTTCCATCGTCTTACTTCCTGATGATTATACTCAGAGAAATACTTGAATAACTAAATACGTAATAGTAGTTCAATAATATGAGTAATTATGTATAAATGTTACGCATAGATGTGCATTCGTGTACGTCTCTGGGCGCAGTGAGAAAATCGGACGGTGGGTCCTGTTCGTTGACAAATTTTGTTAAAAAATTAGGTTGCGATGAGAATAAAACATAAATAAAACATTGTCAGCCAGAATAGTAATAATTATTGTTATTTATTTAAATACGTATCTCGTATCTGATTACTAATTTGTTTATTCTTTTTATTATTATTCTTTAAATTTAAAATAATATTAAGCTTAAAAATAATGTTAATTATCAAACTACTTGTTATCTTCTATTGGTATTTTGTAATAGAGAACTTTTGATTTTCTCTAAATATTTTCAAGAATATGTTCAATATTATAATATTTTTGCATTTGTTCGTCAAATAGACTTTTATTTTTGACAAAATTGAGCAAATAGCATCTTTAGGCTGAAACAAATTATGAAGGATTTAACCTACCTTTGTAATATACATATATCATATAAGTATTATTGTCTTTTATATATTAGGTACTTGCTACTTGGTCAGTAAGTTCATAAAGCTCTTTTGGTGGTAAAAGTATAAATAATATAATTTAATAGCGGCAACGTCAATTTAGTATGTTCCTCCTTTGTCCCTTCGTTCCTCGGAGAAATTAGTGGTGTATTATAATTATTAAGATTTGAATGCAATTATATGGCATTAGAAAATACGATTCTGAGCGAATCTCAATATATTATAGTGATAATCCAAGTAATACTGTCCCTTTTTTTCATTTTTTCAATTCAAGCACTGAATATATCTAATAATTATGTTTTATTAATATTATTCATATGAAATTAAAAATTATAATACTAATCATCCTTAATATATTTTTTTCATATTTTACGTATACCACGACAAAGAAAGAAAACAATTTGTGTTTTGTCATGCTATTGCTATATGCCACCAACATATGTCCTATATATTTATACACTGTAGTAGAGATGTTTGTTTTTATTCTAATAAATATGTGCATAATATATGAGACACAAATGTATTATTATCATTATATAATTATGTTTTATTTTTATATTTTAATAATAAAAGCTCCAAATACATAGTTTATTAATATAATAATTGTACTATTTTACTAAACTAGTTGTCTTTTTTATACTCATAAATCTCGTAATATGCTAGTTATCTTGATATGATTCTATTTGTAAATATTCATTGTATTATATCTAAGAATAGAAACCGATGATTAAAAAAACCTGTTAATAATAATTACCTATTTGGGGTACTTACCTATTTTAACCCACCATATTCCACCGAAGCTACTCAAATAGCAAGGAAATAAACAAACTATATACATTTTTCTAATGTGTAATTGACAATTGAAATAATAAGACTATTTTTTTTATTACATAAATAAAAACAAATCATAATTTTAAACAAATATTTATTTTTATACAATTAAAACTTAAAATTTAAAAACATTTGTAATAAATAGTATTTTAAATAAAAATTATGATATATACCTGGTAAGTGATGTCATAATAAGTGCAATATAATCCATGTTTATAGTCCAATCAACTAGTAAATTAACTTCAGAAAAATTATTTATAAAAAAATGTTTTCTTAGGATCAAACTACGGTTCAAATTGAATGCTGTTTGTAATGTGAATAAAATGTTTGCATAGTTATGATCTAATATCTAGGCTAGATGATAACTATAAACAAATTTAAATCACATTTAAACTGTATACATTATACTAATGTAACAGTTGTTTGTACTTAACAAAAGCACTTTATGTAAATAATTTTTACCCTTTCAATTTCCATTGATTCTCATTGTCGTATAAGTTTAACGTGAGATATTAATGAAAAAGTATTGTTCTTGACAATCGATTTTTAATTATTTGTATAGTGTGGGAATCTGTGTGGGTTTATATGATTTATATCATAATTTCTATTTTATAATATAGTTTAAATAGTTTTCTTTCTCTACTTGTTTTAGTAGTTCTGCATCGTCCATAATTAATAATTCATCAATTATTGACTCATAAAGATTTCTTAATTTCTTTTCTGGCTTTGGTGGAGGTAATGGGCCATCTTCATATTTTAAAGGTTTTGTTGATATTGTATTGTCATACCAACGCATTTTTTAAATGCTATTTTGTCCATAAATGATTGTTCAAATGATCCAAAAAGACGTTGCGCTTTCTTTTCTGACACTGGCAGAGGTACGAATATTTCACCTAATGGCTCAAATGCATCTTCGATAGTAAACATTTGTTTTTCGACTATTGGACCATAATCGGCAAGTTAACATTTCTCCTATACTTCTTTTGTGGTGGTCGTGGTTTCAGATCAATATACTGAAATATTCGTCATGTATATAGGTGATATATAATTTAAATAATCCATTATACACTTACTTTTGGTATATAATACTGCATATCTTTTTTATCAAGTTCAACAAAGGCTTTATCAAGAAGGTTTTCTTGTTTTTCAATGTCTAATGTTCTATTAAGAATCATCTTTTTCATTGCATTGTTGTCTAATATTAGTGATTTAACGAATTCACTGTCTTTACTAAAAAACTAAACATATTTTATTTAACCAACTCTAGTTATTTCATTATTCAGTAGGTAAAAAATAAATATAGTATTACATTATATTTGAACTTTCAACTTTAACTCGTTTTAATTTAGTTTCTGCTTCAATCAACTTTTTGTTTAAAATATTTATTTGTAATCCGGATTCTTTCTTTATATTTTTAATTTCTTCTTTTTGTGTATTAACTATTTCCAGTTGTTTGTTCAAATGCATTGTTAGCTCGATCGTTTTTTTCGGAATCTAAATACATAAGTTTTTAAATAATTATGTCCAAATTGAGATAAAAATTTCGCTTCCAATAAATGTGCATCAATATTATTTACATCATTGTCTTATACAAGACATAGATGCTTACATTTTCTAATATACGTCATTTTAAATAATATAATAAATAATATATACAAATTGTACTTTTATATAAGTGAGCTTTACAATTTAACTGATAAAAATGAGTTATTCATGTTACCATAAATAAAGACATTTCCAACGCAACATTTTAACATCTGATATATATTTATCAAAACAGTTTTTTAAATTGTAACGATTGTTACATCATTAGTAATTATGTTAAATTATAAGTAATCATTAGTTATTATGTTTACGATTTTTACGTCTCCCTACGCTAAGCTATGCTAAGCGAAGAATATACAGAAAGTATAATCCCTTACAATAATTTAATCCAACTATTCCATAGGCGTTTCAAAAAATTAAAAAGGGTACGCTAAAAAAATTTTAAAAAAAATGGTTTGCGTTTCTTATTCAAGCACTGCTCATAATGTTTTACAATTATATGCGCTTTTTATTTTATTTTTTTATATATGAATATTTGATTTCAGGTAAAAATAATAATAGTCCGATTACCATAAATATGGTATGTTTCAGTAGTTTTGGATTTAATTGGTTTTTAGGTAATTTTTCAAATTTATCAATAGTTTTTTTAAAAAACTCCCTTAATTGCTAAAAATGACCGAAAATTATATTCCACAGTCTGACAATTTAATAGAAGTAGATATATCATATCTATTTATAATACTAAAGTTATAAAATATTTTGTAAATCGTAAATGATGTTTCGTGTTTTTATAAGTATGAAGACACTTTTCCGAGTATCAATAATAGTAAAATTTTACAGATATATACATATATAAAAAAAGGTATAAAAAGGTACAAACATATTATTATAAGATAATTAAGTATATTTTAGAGAAAAAATATAATTATAATAAAGGGAACATCATACTACTACATAATAATATATATATATAATATCATGTTAAATATAATATTAATATAATAAATGAAAAACATTAATTTAAGTTTCTAAGAAAAAATTACCTATCAACATGTATTATAATGGATAACATCATAAATATTCTTTAAAATAAAATATATATGTATATATATCAAATAATATAGAATATAAAATTAAGACCATAAATGAAAATATACATAGAAAAAAAATTCTAAAATATTAAGGGTTTACACAAACAATTCATTAATTAAATTTTGATGGGGGTGACAATATTGACAGCAATAAATGAATAATATAATATCTTGGCATCTTCGTAGGTGACTTTTTTGAACGAAGGCTGTGATGAAAAGAAATCGGTATTAACAAGTTCTATTCATAACTGATTATAGGATAAATATGAATACCAGATTACGATTTCATGTTTTAGGATCAAACAGAAATAAAGAGTGCGGAGACCTTTGAGAGAGGTGAAAAGGGTGGTATCAATTATTACGTTTTAAGAAACCAATGAATCTTGTTGCTCTAACGACAGTGAAATTGATGTAGTGTTTAAAAGAGTGAGAAGGTGTGTAGTAAAATCCTAGATCATCGATGATATAAATATGTTGAAGAGCAGAACTACCAAGTGAAGAGAGAGATTGAGGATAAGAGACCGTGTCCGGAGAAGAATATGGAGTTATATTTTTCGAAATTTACGATTAACATCCTATTGAAGTAGAAGGCAGTCTGAAGAAGAGCTTATTTTAAAAAATATTTATTATACTGATATTGATTTGGAATTCTTATTAAAAATTGTAACGAGAAAATATTTAACGATCGATATTTAATTTCTTTACTATTTGCAAAAAAATTATACTTCACAAATATATTCTATAACGATATAAGCATTAAAAAACACTTAAATATAACGGAATCAGAAATTAGGTGATTCCTTTCAGATTTCGGAGCATGAAGAAAACGAAAAACAACACGATCGAAATGTATACGAAGAAATCTTATTAGAAGTCGACAGGTACAATATTTTATATTTGTATAATACTTATGTACATGTAATATCCAGAACAGTTGGATAATGCACTTTTATAAAATATGACATAAATCGCAATATTCATGTAGCTGCCTATCATCCTTTCATATATAAAAACTTATAATTACTTAAATTAAAATTTTTGTTTTTTTTTATGATATTTTCAATTGCTTATTTTATATCCTTCGGGACCCCCGCAAACGTTGGGCCTGGTAAGACCGCACTGCTCGCCACATTCAAATTCACACCTAAGTTTCATATACAAAAAATGTATTGTCAATTTCTTTTCTACATACATACTGTAACATATATCATATCATATATTATATCAACGCAATTAAAAAGTATTCTTTATTTTATTTTAAATTCATCATATACAAATCGTACCTAAACATATACATGTATATCTCGAGTTACTCGTTCAAACAAGAATCGAAAAACCACAGCCGCTCGTAAGATGGTATGTATATATTTTTACACAACAATAATATTATTTTAGTAGTCAAATCGTAAAGGATCCTTCACCATAATTAATTTAAATTTTTCTTTTTTGAATTACTACCTACAAATCATATACAATATAAATATTATAAATGTTGTAACTTTATAGATTAAATAGTGACTTAGTAAAAAATAATGCGAAAATCAACGATCTTAAACAAAAGAATCAGAAATTAATTGATTCCCTTCAGATTTTGATCCATGAAGAAAACGAAAGGAAACAACATTATCAAAATGTATATAATGAAACGTTATTAGGAAATGAGAGGTACAATCTTTAATTTATATAATATACTTCCTATGCATGTATAATATAAATATTATTCATTTTGGGTATTAATAGACTAAATAGTGAAAAGATAATAATGTTGGCGAAAATCAACGATCTTAATGAAGAAAATCAGAAATGAAATGATTCTTTTCAGATTTCGGCCAATGAAGAAAACGAAAAGAAATACTATCAAAATTTATACGAAGAAATTTCATTGAAATTCGACAGGTACCATCTTTAATTTATATAACACCTATGAAGATATGATATAAGTATAATAAATTTTGTGAATTTATAGATTTATTGACAACAAAATTAACGATCATAAAGAAAAAAATCAGAAATTATATGATAGCATTCAATTTTGTCAACAAAAATTAATAATTTTGAAATGGATAAGTTACAAATGAAATAAAAGGTGCCAATAAAGATAATTGTAACCCAAAATAAAAGAAGGCGGTTGCTCTAACAGAACAATCGTTGAAAAAAAAAAAAGATACCAAGTTATTTTGTAATAATTTAAAAAGTAAAGAAAAGTACGACTCGCAAAGGTTAGGCTACTTTAATAAAAACCAAAGGTCTGGTAGTTATTTTACGTGTAAACTTATCCATTGGATGTATTGGACTTACAAAAAATTTTTTTTTTATGTATGATAACACTTTTGCGAGTAGAAATATTTATTGGTCCAATTACTTTAAATTTGGTATGCTTTCGGTAAAAAATTGTATGTAATTGATAGCTTACTAGTTTATTTTTCGAATTTTTCAAAAGTTTTTCCTTAGGTGAAGAAAAACTATCAAAAAGCGGCAGAAAATCGATAAAATTACGGTTTCCGTTTTTTTAAATCTATTTATACCGTGATAACAAATTGAGTTTTAATTGTAGATATACAATTACACGTATTATACAACTGTGGATATATAACAAATGTGGATATTAATTATGTATTAAATATTTATATATTTATACGTATAATTTTAATGCATTATTCTTATCATGAACAATTAAATAATTTTAAATAGATTTTATTCAATAAATTTTAATAAAAAATTAATAATTGTTTAAAATATTTAATACTTTCCAGAATTGCCATGTTCAATAAGTAATCATATAAAAAAAAAATTTTAATTAAATTTAAATTAAGATAGTATTAATATTGGATACCCAACCTATTCATATATCATATCATCTATTATAATACAATCATATAAGTAAATTATTAATTATTTGGAATAGGCGACAAAAAATTGGGCTAATCAAAACTACACGGTTCAGATCTCTAATAGGAATATAAATCACGCAGCCTCCGTGGCCATTTGCAGTAAAGGTGCTGCAACCGATGATCTCCACGATGATTCGGACGATGGAACGAAATACTCTGAATCTCTTGCCAATTTACCACCGGCCAACACCGTTCAGTATTCACTATTCATTTCGATGCTCGCTTGGAGCTCCGCCACTTTTGCAATATATTTACGTACATTTTTTGTCTGTTTCGCATATTTTGGCGTTTATTGGTTATACGACGTATTAAGATACAGATACTTATACGACGTACCCAAATAAATCGAGGGTAGTAAATACTACTTGATATAAACCGATTTATTTGGAGTTCAGCAGACAGATACGTACTTTTCCGCCACTTTTGCGATATTTTTAAGTGTGCGTACATTTTTTGTCGGTGTGGATTTTAATCATTTATATCTAGTCAAAATGCAATTGATCTTAAGTCTTCCTTTG
>JABCUB010000007.1:2678666-2692244 GCA_013282895.1 Eriosoma lanigerum | reverse complement strand
CTATATTAATAATTGGACCGCACAATTCCTTACAACGTCCGTATCAAGTTGAATGAACAACGAAGTAGAAAATACTCAACACATAAATATATCAAGTGCTTACTGCACTGGTAAATGGTGCAAATAAAGACAAAACATGTGCACACGATCATAGTGATTTTTGTTTTGTTGTTCAATCTCAGTGATAATTGATAATAATCATTTGCGGAGGGGTAAAAGAGTGTGACCATAATGAGCTGACGTACATTAATGTAAAGCGTGAACAATGAACAGTACTATATGTTGTCTATTGGGATGGGCAGCATCACAATAAAGTTATGTTAAAAACTGCCTAGATTGAGTAATTTGCGGCGACTGCTATGATTGAAATTTTTACAGAGCTACACGGACGGCATAAGCATCAAAAGATCACACATTTTTAATTAAAAAATATCAATAATTATACAATACAAAAAAATTGCAAATAGGAACAAAAAAAACAGGAGTAACAATTTTGAGGTGTTTTATCGACTAGAGATTTACAAATATGATAATAATATACATTGTTTTCTTTTGAACACCTCAATAACAGTTTACAAGTAGGTATATAAAAAATAACTTAATAAATTATAGAACTCCAAAAAAACATACCCAAGTGCGCCATACCACCAATGAGCATGGTAAATTGTGGTTATGCTAATAAAACTAAAAATAAGACCAGCAAGAAGTGAACTATATGTATATATAATAAATAAATAAATAAATCAAGAAGGGAAAAAACTATTTTATTCTTATAAGTTATTCCATAGGTAGAAGAATTAATTATACTACCGGTCTGATAATTTCGCCATGCTTAGTCAGCATTTTGACTACTCGCACTATTTTATCATCACCAGGCATAACTTGCAAAACGCGAACCAGACGCCATGATAGGGGTGGTCCCTCACTATCCTTTATTACCATCATATCACCAATTTTCACAATAGGTTGGTGGTCCATTTAACTCTAGCTTGGAGGGTACACAAATATTCTGATGACCACCTATGCCAAAACCCTTGAAAACACTGATGGAGTAATTTCCATCGAGTAATAGTATTTGATACTGACCCTATTTTCCTATAGGTTGTCCTATCAAGAAATGACCAAGTGACAAATAATAGACATCCAAATGAACATTGCGTTAAATGTATCAAAGTATGGTACCCTATTTTGTTAAAATGTTTGAGTAACACAAGAAGGAAAAACAAGCAAATACAATATTCTACAAAATAGACTTCCACAAGAGGTTATTCTTTCCTAGATGGTTTTTAATATATATATACATATACAGCAAATAAGAGTGATAGTGAGGAAATTTATATATGTGACTGACATAGTACTAGTTATACAATCTACATCTTTTGAAGAAATCATAAGAGCACTGAACTAAGAGAGATGTTGGTAAAATTATAGAAGTACTTCCAAAAATTGCACCTCAAATTTAATTCAAACAAATCAGTTACGACAACTTAGTTAGTCAGTTAGTTCAACTTACAACTGGCAAACCAGTAGTGATAAATATAGAAACTAATGGCGAAAAAACAAAAGTCGAAGACGCACCTAAATAACTAGGAGTAATATTGGACAGAACTTTCAAATAACACTGTAATGAACATACAACTTACATGTTCTACGTCAAAGTGACAAATCATTCAGATAGCACCTTTAGACCGTATAAAAAAAAATAAACACACGCAATAACATAATTACCAAGCTAGCAGGCATAAATTAGTGTTGTCATGCAAATGTGCTTTGCATTTCAAAACCCTAAGAGTACAATATGGCAGTATACTGTACACCTGAGTGTGATAGAAGTACACATTGCAAGAAAGTCTACGTACAGCTGAATGAATGACACCATGACATGAGTCCCAAGTTTCAAGCTAAATTGAGCACAATGAACAACCCTGTATCGATTAAGAACTAAAAAAGACAGGTTTAACCATCTATTACACGAATAGGACAGAACTTGGTGTATGACTTTAATAATCAAATTTCAAAAATATACAAAATTTTATTAATATTCCAGCATGCATATATTATTTTGTTTTATTCTATCTTATATTCTATATACCCACCTACTAGATTGTTTAATTTAAATTTAAATATGTTATTAATACCCAGTCGAGTTGCATTCATAAATAAATAAATAGAAAAAGAAAATGATTGTTAAGAATACTTTCTTATTTAGCAGGCCTCCCTTAACAAATAGTGTGTTCATCTTGTGTTAACCTATTTTACCAACTTCATAAGCTGACACATGACTGGCTATTTCAGCTTTGACTGGCAGCATCACTGAATTTACAAAGTTCTCTTGAAGTTTGCAATAACAGCCATTCACCAACCGTTGTTGACTCTAGTCTGAAATGTACCAATAAACAATGTATATATAGTTATTAAATTATTGATGAATATATCTCATCGCCAAAATGTTTTGTTTCTAGAATGCATCAATTGAATATGAGGGTTCTCTTTCAGCATTTCAATAGTTAATATAATATCAACAAATGTATGACAATACTTCTCTAATATGATGCACCACTTACTTTTAACTTGAATAATTAAATCCGTTTTTGTTGGCAGCCGGACAACACAACATAGAAAGACAAACCACGTTGGACACGAATACCATAGGTAAAAATGACTACCCTAAAGATGGAGAAAACAATATTAATGACAGAAAACAGGGTTACTCGAACGATAATTACCAATAGTGTTGATTAACAATTTACATATAAGAAAACGTCATTTGAACGCAATGGCTGCAACTACAATAAGCCAGAAACCGTAACGAAGAACATGGTCAGCAGACCAGCACAAACGATAATAGACAACCAAAATCCAAATATGGCGAATAACAAGAATTATTACTATTAGCTACAGTCATTAGTCAAATTAAAAATTTAAAAATTAAATTATATTATATTATTTATAGCCAGTCACAAAGTCACGAATGATGAAACAGAGCTAAGAAACTGATAAATCAGTGCCACCTATAGCAGAAATAATCATGTAAAAACACTAGAAAGAACAGGTGACACTGATGTCAAAAACGTATAACCATTGATTATAGATTAGTCTATTCTATAATCAGTGATCATATGATATAATCATATTTCATCTATTATGTGATATTATTTTAGACTGTAATAATTATCATAAAATCATAATATCTTATTATAATTTTGTAACTATTAATGACTGACCTTTCACATAATACATAAACACATAAAATCTATCACGAAAAATAAGTAAAAAAATTTTAAACATTAAAATATATCATAAAAACAAAGTTATGAGACTGAAAACATGCTTAAGTTTATACATAAATGATTTTTTCGACGTATCCATATAAATCTAAGTAGTTATTATTATAACATAATATTATGGTATGTACATATATGTCCCAGACACAGGGTCGTATTTAAAACTGATTGGTTAAAACCTAAAGGTCACGCATACATAAATAATTTTAGTTATGTTGACTTTCACTTGATATACGGGAAAAATATGAATATGAATATCTTTGAGATTGCTTGAATATATTTTGACTTTTGAGATGAATGAATAGGGTATAGTAATCAAATACTCAATGCATTTTGAGACGGATAAAAGAAATCAGAAAGAATACGTTTCAAAAAGAAACGACCAACTAATCTTGGTATTTTTATTTTTTCTTCATCATTCACGGATATGAATAACCCTTCGGTCATCGGAGAAATTAGTGGTTTATTATAATTATTAAAATTTGAATGCAATGATATTGCATTAAAAAATACGATTCTGAGCGAATCTCAATATATTGCAATATATAAAACTGATAATTCATTCCTAAATTTACCACGCATGTAAATGTGCAAAATAAATTTCAAATTCCTACGAACAATATTCAAGGAGTTATCATTTCATGATAAAAATTGTCAGTCACTATTTTCAAAATATTTTCTAAATAGATTAAATAGTATAAAGTAGGCTTCTATAAAAAGTTCATACCGTTAAATCAATAATTGCACGTAATATAAAATATTTTTGAAAGTGGTTGGTAGGGGGAGTGGATGAGAGGGTGAGGGATAGAATCTAACCCAGAACACTATTATATATATACTAGCAAACGGCATTTAGATTGACTTTGGGGAGTACGTCTTCGGTGTACACGAAACACTTTGTGGAGGAATATTTTTTTAGGGAAATTTCGATGAATGTTTTATCCGCCTTCGGCGGATTTAGGGGCGTCCGCGATCTAGTGGTCTATAGGTGACACCTTTTGGCGGTAAATCGATTAAGTTTTGTAATTCTGGAATTCTTAAAATATTCCCCAAGCCAAGTTTATTCCAAAGGCTGTCGAAACGGGTGTCGTAGAGAGATAGCATCATCATAAGGATGATTTCAAAATGCTGCAATCGCTCGTCTCTCTTTAACGGATCTTCTTCCTCCCGTTTCGATAAAGTTTAAACGATCGTTTTAGCGTTTTTAAATGTATTAAATTGACGATTTAAATAGGTAACCACACATGCATAAAAAAAATTTATCAAGATAAATAATATTTTATTTTCAAAAGCCAAGGACATACGAAAACGTATTAGACTGCACAATAGCACAATATGCACAATATGCACGGTCGATTGATAAGACCGTCAGTTTATCAGTAACATTTACAATTCAAATAATATGCCAAATTCCACATAAATAAGTTATATGTAACTATTTTGATAAATATAATACTTTTACGTATGTACAGTTTAAATGAATATTGTACGTCATACTTTTAATTTAATTTTGAGTGTTTTAATAATTTTCTGAAAACATTTTATGTATTCAAAATATTTAAATCAATGTTATGCTAATCTTATACATCACACAATATTTCATGTTACGACGATAAAATTAACTAATATGTTAATTAAATGTCACAAAAGTACTGTTGATATCAAGAAAGAATTGTTTTCAAATAAAAGAATGAAAAGAAATTATGTAGTAAATGAAAGTAAACAGAGACTGTTGTGAAAAAGTAAGTAAATGATATGTGATGCAAGATTTACACTATATATTTTTATTAATTAATTTACAATTTTATCATTTTTTTTTAGTGTGTAAATTCCAAACCAAAATGAATACTTTAATGAAAGTACTAACACTAAGAACTGAAAACAATAAATATATATCACAACTATTAAAATATATTTTCAAAATAAATACTATCGTTTTTCATTTATACAGATATGTTAGGCACGTGACGCATATACCACATAGTTAGCAGAGGACACTGTTAAAGCATTAGAACAGGTAAAGTATATATAAAAAGAAATGTGTAGTAAACAGAGACTAGGTGAATAATTAAAATTAATAATTTATTTTTTTCAGGTGTATTTGACATAATCTAATTGATCACACAATATTTCATGTTACAACAGCCAAATTAACCAATATGGTAATTATATGTATTAAATGTCATAAATGTGCTGTTGATGAGAATCAAGTTTATGAGTGCATGAATTGTCAACTATGGATAAAACTATAGAGTATAGAGTATTTAAGTGTTATTTTAATAAAAATATATGAGTATATTAATCTTTTCTATATACATTTGATGATTTTGACTAAGATGACACCAGAGACTGATGGTGAAAACCACAACATCTTTCTATTGTTATACTTTTACAAATATATAAGCAAGTACTTTTTTTTTTTTTTTAGTTAAATTTACAATATTTATACGTGTAATGACACGGTGCCTTATATAATTTGAAGTGTTGTAGGAAATATACCTTATACAATGTTACAGTGTTCAGTGGAAGGTAAAGCGCTCTATATCATGTGTAGTATAATGTAGTGTAGCTATCTTGCAACAATGTAAACCTTTAACATGTTATGTATAGTTTGGATCTACGTAAAATGTTGGAGTATGGGAAAGTAAAGTTATTCATTCATAGCACAATTAATATAATATATATATATTGAAAATAAATACTATTGTCGCATGTGTGTTTGGCATGGTGACATGGTGTGTTTGAATTCATACATCACACAGTCATGCAACAGACAAAGTTGAACAATATGGTAATTGCTAATATATATATATATATTAGGGTGCCACTTATTTGTAAGCGATGATTTTTTTTTTTTTTTTTGTATGAACGCCACTTAAAATAATGTTCAACATGGTTCAAATATAAACCATTTAAAGTTTTAACTCATTTTAAAAACTTAAACACGTGCCGATTTGAACTTAAAATTTTGTCTATAACGAAAAATCATAATTTGACAAGTTATTTTACCATTTAATATGTTTAGTAGTATGATGAATGATAGTCAAAAAATAATTGTGCAATAATTTTATATAATTGTTAGCTCGATAAGTAAAACTAGATTAACATCACTTTATCAGGTATATTCGATGTCCATAAGATAATATAATAATTATTATTAGTAAAACGGTAATCACGGAAACGTTTAATTGTCCAGTTACGATAATAGTTGTATATGTGCTATTTTCTGGTATTTTTATTTATACTATACGGGCACAACGTTATCTAAAGTTTAGTTATATTTACAGTATAAACTATTGAGGCTCACATTTATGACAATCACTGTACACTATTTAGTACCATTTAGTGTGTTTTAGTTTCGTGTTAAAAGAAATTACTTTATAGTATTATAAAGTGTGTATAAGTGTTCGGTGTTTTTTTGTGGCTAATAGTTGTTAAAATATTATTAATTTAAAATGTCTTTACGTGAAAATATTTTTCTTATTGGTTATATGAAACACCAGATCATGGGTAGTAAATTACCATCAAGAGGAGATTGCTTAAAAGTATTAATGTACAATATGAGAATAACAAAACTGAACTTAAATGAAAGTGCTGCTCTTGTTATAGATGAGTGTTTGGTATTTTGGCGAAAAGCACGAATACCGACTCAAGAAACTCATAAATGCAAAGAAAAATTAAAAAAATTATATGAAGAATGGAGATCACTAACAAAAAATATGAAAAAGAGTTCAGAGACATTAAAAAAAAAAGAAAATGAATTTACCGATAAAATGAACGATTTATTTGATATTGCACACCAAAATGCATTAAATCTTATAAAAATCGAAGAAGATAGACAGTTTTTAAACATTCAAAGACAAAAAGGACGTCCAGGATCAATGTTGGGAGTTGACAGAAATCTAGCTGGAATTGAAAAACGAAAATTGTCTCGCGATGAAAAAGTGAAAACCAGATATGAAAATTATTTAAAAACACCATCTACATCATCAGGTTAAGTGATAAAACTTTTATTTATAATATAAATTTAGAATAATTTAATAATAAAAGTTCAATTTAATAATACAACGAAATAATTTGTATACATTAATTTTTAGGTGTCATGCATTGTTCAGATTTTGATGATTCTAATTCTGATATGGAAATAGAATTTGAAAAAGAGAGTACGAATTCAAACGTTGAAGATCAAATTGATTTAAAATCTAAACGGGCTCGGAAAAACATTTTGACACCGCGATTGGCTGCAGCATTTGATAAATGCAAAATTAGCGAGAGAGATTCGGTACATTTATTAACAGCTTTTTTAGATGCAGCTTCGTTGGATCCAGCTGAGTATGTAATTAATCGTACGTCTATTCGAAAATCTAGAGTAAAATATCGAAAAGCTTATAATGAAAAAGTAAGAAACAATTATGTAAATCTTGGACTAGATACAATAACATTACATTGGGACACAAAATTATTGGAAAATATTACCGGAAACAAAGTTGATAGATTGGCAATAATTGCCACATCCCATGTTTGCGATAAACTTTTAGGTGTACCAGAAATACCTGTAAGTACTGGTGTTGAAATTTCTTCTGCTGTTTTTGAAATTATTGACAACTGGGGGTTGATAAATAATATTCAAGCATTTGTTTTTGACACAACAGCTTCGAATACAGGAAAATTTAATGGTGCTTGTTCATTATTAGAGAGAAAAATTAAACGCGACATTTTATTTTTTGGTTGTCGTCATCATATTTATGAAATAATATTATCAACAGTTTTTACAATTTGTAAAGTAAGCCCCATGTCTGGACCAGATATTCCACTGTTTAAAAGATTTAAAACTCAGTGGGACTCTTTAAAAAAATCTGATTTCTCTACAGGAATATCTCACGTTAGAGTTCGGCAAATTTTAAAAGATGATATTGATGTTATACTTCAATTTTGTTGTAATAGGATTAATATAGCTTTTTCCCGTGATGATTATAAAGAATTTCTTGTTTTAATCATTATTTTTTTGGGTGGAGTTCCACCGGGAGGAATCACATTTAAAAAACCGGGCTCATATCATTTAGCAAGGTGGATGGCTAAAGGAATTTATGGTCTCAAAATATTCTTATTTAGAAATCAATTTAAATTAAATAAACACGAGGAAACCTCATTAATAGAACTTAACTGCTTTATTATAAAATGTTATGCCATGAATTGGTTTACTGCCTCAAACTGTGAAATGGCTCCTTTGAACGATATTCAATTTTTAAGAAAGTTATATGAGTATTCTGAAATTAACAAAACTATAGCTGAAGCCACAATTGGAAAATTTGTGAATCATTTGTACTATTTAAATGAAGAATGTTTAACTTTTGCATTGTTTGATAAACGAGTAGACAGTACAACAAAATTATTAATGGTTAACAATATACTAAAAGACGAAGAAGAAGAAGATGAAAATGAAGAAATGAGTAACGAAATTCCCAAAAAATTAATATTAAAAAAATCTGACGTTCCGTTGTTTTTAAATGATGATAATAATACAATTTTGGTAAAACTTATTGGAAGAAAGTCACGAAAATTATTCAAAAGATTCAAAATAAATAGCGATTTTTTAGAAACTCATCCGGACACTTGGAATATTTCGACTGACTACAAAAAAGGTGAAGAAATAATACAGAAATTAAAAGTTGTAAACGATCCTGCAGAAAGAGGAATTAAACTTATTGAAGAATTTGATAAAAAAATAACAAAAAACGAAGAACAAAAACAATTTCTATTGCAGGTAAATCAGTTAAAATATTTTATGTACAAACTTATATGTAATAATATTTATTTTTATTTTCCAGACCATTCAAAGTTATCGGCAGAAATATCCTAAACCAACATTAGATATTATGAATAAGTCGTTTTAATTCACTAATTCATTTAATTAACGATCATTATAGTTGTTATTATAATTGTACAATAAATAATAAACCATTACTAATGCATTATCTTTTTATACACTTGTAAATATATATTTTTTACTTATCCTAAGAATATGAAAACTTGAATACATATGTATATATGTGTATAGTTATAGTATTAATAGTAGTATAATAATTAAAAAACTAAGCCATGCTTTTTTTAAATTATAAGTTTAAATTTACAGTAAGATAAAACAAATAAAAGTGAAAAACAAGGAAATTAATATATTTTGCTGTCATTTAGAAACTTTAAACTTAAATCGGCACGCTTTAATTACATCCAAAATCGATGAAACTTTACAGGCATTACTTTTAGACAATGTATAATACAATTTTGAGCGGCATGAAATAAAAAATTTAAATCAAAATATAAGTGGCACCCTAATATATATATATATATTAATAAATGCCACAAATAGTACAAATTTTTGTATAATAAAAGTTTTTCACGTGTGTGAAATAAAACTAAAATGAAATCACTAAGACTAACAACTAAAAGCAGTTAAGACATTAGCATATTTTTTGAACAATGAATAGTATACCAAATACCACTGGCAGGCAAGTGTTTATTTACCAGTATACTGAACCACATATAATTAGATAGAATTGTTTAGATTTGTTGCAGTACCTTTTACAGAGCTATTATAATGGGCATGGTTAATCGATTAAATAGACAATAAGACTGCTTTGACAATTGACTGTTGGTGAAAATTAGAATAAGTAAGTTAATGTTTAAAATATTTGTTATAGTGTGAATGCCTTATAAAATTTGAAATGTTAAGAGTTTAGAATAGAGCTGTTAAATCATATATTTAGTTTTAATTATGTTTATTCGTGTAACACATAATGTATAAACTATAAATAAAATTGTTATTTTTTGTTGCAGTACCTTATTGCAGTACAACTTATAAAATATATTTTCAAAATAAATACTTTTATTTTTCATTTATGCAGATGTGTTTGGCACGTGACTCGTATACCACATAGTTAACAGAGGACACTGGTTAAAGCATTAGAACAGGTAAAGAGTATATAAAAAGAAATGTGAAGTAAACAGAGACTGTAAGCGAATTATTATAATTAATAATTTATTTTTTTCAGGTGTGTTTGACAGAATCTAATACACTACACAATATTCCATGTTACAACAGACAAAACTAACCAATATAGAAATTATATGTATTAAATGTCATAAAAGTACTGTTAATGTGTGCATCAATGTCAACTATGGGTAAGGCCATAGAATATTTAAGTGTAAGTAATAAGTGTTATTATAATAAAAATATATAAGTATATTAATCTTTTCTATATACATTTGATGATTTTGACTAAGACCAGACACTGATGGTGAAGACAACAACAACTTACTATTGTTAAAATTTTACGGGTATATAAGCGTGTTATTTTTATTTTTGTAGTTAAAAATCAATGTTTTTTACATGTAATGACATGGTGCCTTATATGATTTGAAGTTTTTCTTCATATGGAATCATTCATCATGCTTTTAGTAAATGTTTAATGTATGGCAAAAAAGAGGATGTCGAGAAAATTAGATTGGTAAGCAATGTTCATGTGTAAAACAACATAATGCAAAATATAGACTTTAAATCTTGATAACTTATGATTTAATTGCAGCTAAGTGAATTAAAATCTTATCATATTTTACAGATATTATATGCTCAATACAAAACTATACAAAGTGTAGAAGGATGTATACCTTATACAAAGTTACATTGTTCAGTGGAAGGTAAAGTGCTCTCTATCATGTGTAGTGTAGCTACCTTGCAACAATGTAAACCTTTAACATGTTATAGAGTTTGGATCAGCGCAAAATGTTTGAGTATGTGAAAGTAAAGTTATACATCCATAGCACAATTAATATAAAATATACATATATTGAATATAAATACTGTTGTTGCGGGTGTGTTTGGTACGTTTCATACGCCATAGAGTATTTCATGTTATAACAGACAATATGGTAATTACTAATTATACATATTTATAAATGTCACAAATGGTGCAAATTTTTATATTTTAATTGTTTTTCAGGTATGTGAAACGAAACTAAAATGATATTGCAAAGACTAACCAACTGAAAGCGGTTAAGATATAAGCATGGGATAGTAAACCAAATACCACTGGCAGGCAAGTGTTTATTTACCAGTATACTGAACCACATATAATTAGATAAAATTGTTTGGATTTGTTGCAGTACCTTTAACAGCTATATAGAATGCTTTGACTATTGACTGCTGGTGAAAATTAGAATAAGTAAGTTAATGTTTAAAATATTTGTAACAGTGTGAATACCTTATATAATTTGAAATGTTAAGAGTTAAAAGTAGAGCAGTTATCATATATTTAATTTTTAAATATGTTTTTACGTGTAACACATAATGTATAAAATATAAATAAAATTGTTATTTTTTGTTGCAGAGTTATACCAGAGAACTTTTATATTTCATCAAAGTGCCCAGTAATATACACTGAACATGTGTGTGCAAAAGAATAAGAATTGACTTTTGACTGCTGGTGAAAAATAAGAGTTAAACTATTAAGTGTCGCTTTGTGGGTGTCTTTTCATGATCCTAAGAGTAGAGTAGTAATTAATTAATTTTATATTGAATGTCAATTGATGGTTAAATATGTATATTTAATTGAACAAATAATTTTAAATGTGTAATGACAAAACACTTAAATTTTTTTAATCTAATTGATATTTCATAATATGTGCAACTTCACAACTTATCAAACAACATTTCTCTATATATTAATTTATATTTTTTATCTATTTTATTTTATTTGTTATATATACTACCTATGTTAAATAAATATAATAATTATTAATAATGTTGTTTTTCATCTCATCCCTTATACCATGAATAAACTAAAAACTTACAAAATTAATATATTCAGTAACACTAAGTATATAGTTTATGTTATATTGAAAGAAAATTAATATATATATATATACATTTTATATGAAGAATGATAAAAAAAAATCTTAGTAAATAGTAGGAAATGAGTCACCAAGTGTTTATAAAACGTATAGTTTGACATATATTGTCTCCTCTTTTGCAACTCTATGTCTTAAAAGTGGTTAAATTGTTCTTTGGAAGTTAAGACACAGAACTATGTATAATACTAACTATATAAATACTCATAAAAATATTATGTTGAAGTAACATAAAACGTCAATTATATACAAAGGTTTGAAAAAAAAGTCAATAAAATCTCAAATAAACCAACCACCAACCATCCGTACACAATTAATAATTCTACACATTATTATTATTATTCGTCGGCCATTTTCTAAGTCCGAAGGAAAAATTAAATTGTTAAAGTCATTGTTAAAAAAAAACACAGCGTCTCCCAAGAAGTAATTTTATTATTTACTTTATCTTCATTTATTATTTAATTCAAATGAATGTAATTTATTGTAATTTTGTCAAAAAAAATTAAAAATGACAAAGAAAGATTATTTTTTTCCTATTTGGTGATGTAATAATTAATATATCATGCCATTTGATAAAAGTATAAAACTTCAAAATCATACAAGATACAACATTGTAAAAAAAAATATTTCTAAGTAAAAATGAAGGGTAATAAATTCTGAATATATTGTAAAAAAAAAATTGAAAAACATAAAGATTGACTGAAATAATGAGTTTAATACGATAAAAAAAATCACTCTGTACACACCGTATTATATAAGGATCGATTTTGATAAACGTACGCAAACAACTATGTACTAGTTTCAAAAAATGATCATCCGTCACTCCACCTTTATCTACAGATATAACGATAATCTAACATAATTTAGTATTTGATTTGCATTTTTGACGAAATGACATTTGTGGTCTTTAGTCTTTTACATACCATAACGTCTGATGAACAAGTCTATATTAACATAGAATAATAACTATTTACAAATTTTATTTAACGTTTCTGTGGGTGTTTAAAATAAACATTTTAGATTAAATAAAAGTCTCGTATTTTATTTAAATATTTCAATACCTTCATCTTAGTGAATTGCTAATTATACAATGGCACTTCGTTACATGTGTTACTTGTAGGTTCACTACACTATTAATCATGGTCTCGTATTCAGAAGAGGGTTTTCCGTATTCATACGTCTCTTGAAAACGACATATTAAATTATATTTATTTTAAGAAACAACAAGTTTTCAGTTTAATATACATAATTAAGATCTTCATAAAAAACCTCCTTGAAAATAAATGCTGAATACGGCCATGCTAATAATGATATCACGGTATTTTACGATTTCATAAATAAAACGTAGTTTGTGGGTTTATGTGTTTTAAATTTGTGTTGTATAATACAA
>JABCUB010000007.1:2636228-2656583 GCA_013282895.1 Eriosoma lanigerum | reverse complement strand
TTACTGTTCCTTTTATCTTAGCTATTATATCGTCTTCAGTCTCTTTCATTACTTATACTGCTGCAGCGTATAAATTGATTTGTCGTTGTAGTAATATCAATATTATAGTGAAAAACTATATATTTTAATTCAATTGACTTATTAATATTTATTGTTTTTGTTTCTGTAAAGCGCAAAAGATATTCGGTTTAAGAAAAAATATTCGCGAATGATTACAATGACAAAGTCAATGTTGAATCATTATAAAGGAAAAATTATAACAAACTATTTTATTTCACCAAGTGCTAAACAATTATAATATTCGGCCAGTATAATATTTTCATATAAATGTGTATATTTATTCAAATAACTATTATTTTATATTATTTATTTTATATAATAATTACTATTAGAATAACATAATATTAAATCATGGATTCGTGAAATTTTTAAATTATATTGATAATATATATTATACTGTTAAAATGTTTATATAATAATATTATTTTATTATCTACAGTATACAGATTCTTCATAAAAATATATAATTTTTTAGTTAATACGTGAAATGAGTAGGATTATTATTTTTACAACATTTTATTGATTATTATATGTATATTTCGGTAATATTGAATCTCTAAATATTTATAATGAAGAGTAGGCCGTAAAAAATGTATTTTATATTTTACACTTATTTTAAATTGTAATTGAAATAACGAACATACTTGAATATATATTGTAATATTTATTATATATAGTTTAGGTTGGGTAAATATTTTTATTAAATAGCCTTGTGTTTCTTATTTTTTTGCAATTTAAAGTATTATTGTACACAGGTATGGTAAAGGGATTTTCCTTGTAAGCCTTTATCTTATATTATGTCGGTGGTCCCCTTGGTACCATTAAATTTTTTCATACTTTTAAAATAAATTCACATTGTAGGTTGATATACTTAAAATTATTAAAAATTATTATTGTTTTTTCTTAACTAATAATATAATACCACAATTTAGTTTACAGTTAGACAAGTTCACAATTAACTTTTAAAAATCTTGACTTCAAAATATCTTAACTTGTCAATCATATATTGCATATATAAATAAATTATATTATAAATTATAATTATTAAATCGTGGGATACCGAACTATGACGACCGCGAATATTGTATAATCAGTTCATGATCGGGATAAGTAACCTATAAGGTACCTGTTGGAAACTTGTGGTAAATTTGGAAATAATAATACTGCTCCTTTCTATAAAATGACTAATGATGACAATTGTACATTAACAATGGTAGATGGTAGATAAGTTAAAAAAATATTAATATTAATAATTATTAAAATAAAGTTCTGTTCATAGTTCCTAATCACCTCTTTTAGTATTAAAATTTATGCAATTGATCATATTTTGTTTAAAATAATAATATATATTATGATTATAAATAATACTTGTAAATTGTGATATTAAATTATTTTTAAATTAAGTGAAACGTGTATCTATTTATTTATTTATCTATATAACAATACTATATTTCAACTAGTAGGGAAATTTCTAAGATAATATTTTGTTCGAAGTGAAAAAGAAAAAGGAAACACGTTTTTTTTATAATTGAACTTGTAGATAAGTTTTCATTTATATTTTACTGAGATTATTAAAATATTCAAAATGTTCATTAGCCAAATTAAAGTGTGTGTCTACACCACACTTTTATATTAGAAAATGTTTTTCCATTAAAGTTCTAAATAAATGTACGTATTTCAACCAACTAGATATAATAATAATAACTACCAGATATATAATAATTATATGTTATAATATGTAGTTAAATCTTGAATATATTTACTGCGATCAATGAAATTTGAAAATGTAAGTCTAATTAAGTAAATTATAACTTTAAAAATGTAATTAATTATGTTTTATTCACTGAATACCGATTAGAAATAATTATTAAAATGTAAATTAAATTTAAATATCTGAGAACAACGATATTATTGAAAATTGTACTTAATTAAAGATATAATTGTTTTGTAGGCAATGAAATTACATATTATAATATGAAATTGTAAAATACACAAGTATTTAAGTATAATATATAAAATTTAATATAAATCAATTTTTATAGGTGGTATAATAACGTGATTTGTTAGTATTTTAATTTTTTTTATGAGAATCTAAATACGTAGGTTCTACGATTTTAATATAAAACAAAATAAAAATAACTACCTTTATTGTTTTTTTAATAATTTTATGAATTTCTAATCAAAGCATAAATGAATCAGTAGTTTTAATGTTTTACATGTTCATTTTAAGAGCATGGAGGTCGACGATGGTTCATGGTTCGACTATAGAACATGAAGTTTAACCACGAATAAATAATGGTCCGATTACCACAAATAGGGTATTCTCTCCATACAAATTTTCATCTAGTTGGTACTTTATTAAGCTCATTTTTTTAATGAGAATTTTTCAAAAGTTTTCCCTTGGGAGAAGAAAAACTACAAAAAAATGGCGAAAATTGGCAAAATTACGGTTTCCGATATTTTAATTTTTTTTCTAATTAAATTTTGATCTCAGGGACTTGGAAATATTTTTGAGTATTCATATAGATAGTTTACACCCATGGTAAACTATTAGAACTCATTGGTTGTATTTTTGACTAAGTATAAAGCTACGAAATTGTTTGTAAAAATGTTTAATATTACTTGCAATTTTGGGTTTAACGGTTTGACAATTTTAAAGAAACCTAATCATGTATTACTTAATCATTTACAAAATATTTTGAAAATCGTAACTCCCAATTTTTTTTTATATTCTTCTAAAATTTAAATATTTAGTAGAATATAAATTATAATATTATAATATTATGATATTTTATGTTTTATAAAATCTGATAGCATGATTTCGGGTAGAAATAATGGTCCGATTACCACCAATAGGGTATGCTTTCGGTAGCAAATTGTATCTATTTGGTATTTCCTTAAGCTAATTATTTTAATTTTTTTAAAGTTTTTCCACAAGAAAAGAAAAACTACTAAAAAATGATGAAAAAAAACAAATTCTACGGAAATCGTAATTTTGACGAAATTGATTTTAGATTTTTCATGATAACTAATACAATTTTGAACGTAGATACTTGACATTTGTTTGACTATTTTCATTGGTATTATACACACGTGCTAAACTTTTGGAACAGCCTATCAGTTATCTATTATAATGAGTTTCGCTCAAAATCGTATTTTCTATTGCAATATAATTGAATTCAAATCCTAATTATAACAAACCGCTAATTTCTCCAAGGACCGAATGGACGAAGGAGGAACGGCCAAAATCGTCTTTCCGCTTTTTTTGTTAATATACAAATATATATAGGAATAACAAGGAAATTAAATTGTACAGATTTTGAACGACAAAAGTTTTTATTATAATATATCTCTTGATATAAATATATAATATAATATAAACAAATATATAGAAATATGAATAAAAATATAAAATATAATTAAACACAAACGAATTATAATATTATGAATAATATTATAACTAATATGTATTTATAGCATAAAAATAAGAATTTAATAAAAATTAATATTTATTAGATACGAATTTTTAGATAGTAAAATTTTCTCTGTTATTATTTGAAATAATGTAAATTATTTTTCATTGTAATTATATAATAATATATTATAAAATATTATATTATATGATTTCAATGAAAAACTTAATTTATAATATTACTAAATGAAGACGAAGGAATTTAATCGTTTAGAAATTATTACAGGAGTTGATAGGATTACGATAACTTAAATTTAAATAATTAAATGATTCACGAGATCGGCCGCTGCATTACGCCTTTGCAATTTGTTTCGTTCGACCTCTGCCATAGCCTAAAAAACGATTAATTCTGATTAGAAATATTACAATTAAAATGTTTAAACTATTAACACACCCTAGGTGTCAACACATTTACACTGACAAAGGTATGTTGGTGGATCATTGACTTCCACATCCTGTTCGTTTACCCATGTATACGTTTTTTGTAGTTTTTGTCTCAAACCGTTTGAAATTTAGCAATGATATGGATGATTTTATGGGCGATGTTTGGACCGCTGCGTCAACCATAATCGGTCTCGTTTCTACGACGTTAATCAATGCGAAACCCTCTACTACACCTCTAACCGAAGATTTTGTAATTACTGACTTCGCACTGAAGTAGTCTTCCATGTTATCATCGGTTGCATACGTAGATTCCGCATCTGTTATCAATGGCAAATCCACCGCTGCTGGTCCAATCGACACGCATTCATCCGATTTAACGAATATTTGTTCTTCGCGTGTGAGTTTCGTTTTTAGCAAATTTCAGAGCGCTCTAAATATTTTCCAGTTAGATTTTTTTGTACTTTTAACCTTAACGTCTTTATTAGAATCAACTTCCTTGGGTCTTGTATTACAATTGCAAATGCAACCCATTGTATAGTAGTATGTTTAGGTAGAATTAATTATAGGAAAGTCCTAAAACAATAGACTACTCCACTATAAAATTTGTGAGCTTGATGTAAATAATCATTAGGTATGGTTGACAAACGATTTTTTTTATATTTGAGTCAGCATATATTAACGGTTAGAACTGATTAAATGACGTATTTAACCGCGAACATTAGTTTTGAAATAAATCATGATTAACCAAATAACGGTAAATAATGGTTTGGGCAATTGTTGTGGATTTGATCTTTGGCTAACACATTTATTTGTTTCAATATCTTTCTGAAGTATAAGTTTATGCCATTTAAAAGAAATATATTCTCTTGTTTTTATATGCGCACCCAAGATAGAAATATACGAAAATATAAAAACATACAAAATATTTTTCATTGATTAAATATTAAAATACATTCGTCTTTGTTTACTCTTATAAAGAATCTTCTTCCTTTTCTTCTGTAATTTAATATTTTTAAAGATATTTCGCCTCTATTACATTACCCTCCATTTTTCTCGGCCACGAAATATTTTTCTTACCTCTAACCTATCACAAAAGTGATTCAGTTATCTATTCCTGGACTGTTACCCGAACAAAACTTTGATTTTCAATTCAGGACTCTACATATATCATCCTCACTCCGCATCACATTTGCCAGCTATGGAATTTTTTGTCCCCTTACCAATCTGAAGACGCACGCATTCTTATTTCTTCCTTTAGCTTTTTTTAAATATATTATTTTATTATTATTATTAATTATATGTTATATTGTTATATTAAATTATAACTATGTTCTTTTTTTGTTATTATATTGCCCTCTTTGTTTTCATTTGAAATGCTCTGAGATTTCTTTTGGCAGTTCTAGTGATAGCTCATATTTTACAGCCACAAGTAAACGTAAACCTTATTATTGTCGTGTATACTCTTACTTTGTTTTTTTTTTTTTAATATTATTTTAATTTTAAGAATTTGCTCAAAAGAAACTAAAGCAAATGATGCTATTTCAGTCTTTTTTATACTCGATTCCTATAATGAATCTATAAGGTTTATAATTAAGCAATATTAATAATAAATTGAGATAAAAACTAAAGGCATTGTATTATTTTGATATTTATATTATTTTTAATTAATGAATATCAGGTGAATCGATACTTGGGCTAGAAACGTATCCTTTGTTTTGAAGTTTAAAATAATAGTTGATTTTTTTAAAAGTTGTTAGAAGTCTGTTATTATTATTATTTTTTTTTTTAATATTTGATTTCCACTTGATTTTTAATTGAAATCTTTTGTAACGTTGGAATAAGAAACTTCAAAATTAAATTTAGGGTTGTAAGACCATAAATTATCATTGTACATGATGAAGAAAAATATATATTTGTTTAAATTCCAATTAGATTAATAAGTTTATTAGATGTCTGTTAAAACTTGTTAAAAGTCTAAAGCTAATATTAAGTTATTTTCAAATAATTTTTAAAATTGTGTATTGTTTGTACACTTGTACAGGAACCGTCACTACGAACTTTTTACGTTGAACATTTTGCTTTTTGTAAACTCTTATCTGATAATCTGACATATTTAAAATATTGACCAAAAATAAACAAAATCGATACTATAGTCATATATACTTTTGTTATATGCATATTGTTGGATGAGTTTTATTGGTTTTGGTTTTATAATATGTAGTATTAAGCATATACTTAGCAGCTAACCCTACATATTTTAACGTTGGTAAACTTTTGATACTCTTTTTAATAGTCGTCTAACAAGTCCTAATAGGGTTTGTCGGAGAAGTTTTGTAGAAGTTGGGGTCAATATTTCATATATTTATATTAGTCACCTAATGGGAAATGTATACAATTCACAAAAAATTAATTAATTAAGACGTTTTTCGTTAAATTAAATTTGATAACAAATTGACTCCGTTAAGTTTAGTAATTAAACATAATTATTATTTAATAAAAAAAAAATAGATAATTATTTAGATATTTATTTTTGGTACAATATTTTCCGGGGCCTATATAAATTTCAGAATATTATTAATTCTATTGGCAGAAGCCAGAAATCCTAGTATACAATATACATTATATACTGTACAGGCTAAAGGCATCATACACATATACTAAACATCTTGTCGGCAACTCATTTTTTATCAAATATTGTTATCTGTGAAAAGGGGAAATGTTAGAATTTATTTTTTAGACGTATCTATTTAAAAATGATGTTACTGTATAACGTATGTAACTTTAATTTTCTATAATATCGTTAATGAGACTATAGGTAATTAGTATTTAACTCCCCCTATTGTATCACACCGGTATAATTGAATCGCGGTCCAAGTGGGTAACCACATCGCGGTTAGAGGTATGCATTCCGGAGATTTATTAAACGCTGAAACAAGTAAACGACTATGGTTAAAAAACTCTTAAAAAAATAACAAAAACTATCAAAAACTTTGAACAATTGCTGTTTTTTAAGTACACATTATTTGATATATTATGTTCTTTATAATAATTTCCCGTCTAACAACAAATATAGTCCATTTTTTTATAGCTCATTAAAGCTGGCAACTTGTATGTAAATGGTAGACACAGACACCACCGTTCGTGTATGCATTGGCGTATTTACGATTATCCCAAGGGGGATAATCTCGTATGGATTTTTTAAACGCGTTTTAACAGTTTGAGCTATTTGTCCGAAATTGTATTATACAACACAAATTTAAAACACATAAACCCACAAACTACATTTTATTTATGAAATCATAAAATACCGTGATATCATTATTAGCATGGCCGTATCAGCATTTATTTTCAAGGAGGCTTTTTATGGAGATCTTAATTATGTATATTAAACTGAAAACTTGTTGTTTCTTGAAATAAATATAATTTAATATGTCGTTTTCACGAGACGTATGAATACGGAAAACCCTCTTCTGAATACGAGACCATGATTAATAGTGTAGTGAACCTATAAGTAACACGTGTAACGAAGTGCCATTGTATAATTAGCAATTCACTAAGATGAAGGTATTGAAATATTTAAATAAAATACGAGACTTTTATTTAATCTAAAATGTTTATTTTAAACACCCACAGAAACGTTAAATAAAATTTGTAAATAGTTATTATTCTATGTTAATATAGACTTGTTCATCAGACGTTATGGTATGTAAAAGACTAAAGACCACAAATGTCATTTCGTCAAAAATGCAAATCAAATACTAAATTATGTTAGATTATCGTTATATCTGTAGATAAAGGTGGAGTGACGGATGATCATTTTTTGAAACTAGTACATAGTTGTTTGCGTACGTTTATCAAAATCGATCCTTATATAATACGGTGTGCACAGAGTGATTTTTTTTATCGTATTAAACTCATTATTTCAGTCAATCTTTATGTTTTTCAATTTTTTTTTTACAATATATTCAGAATTTATAACCCTTCATTTTTACTTAGAAATATTTTTTTTTACAATGTTGTATCTTGTATGATTTTGAAGTTTTATACTTTTATCAAATGGCATGATATATTAATTATTACATCACCAAATAGGAAAAAAATAATCTTTCTTTGTCATTTTTAATTTTGTTTGACAAAATTACAATAAATTCCATTCATTTGAATTAAATAATAAATGAAGATAAAGTAAATAATAAAATTACTTCTTGGGAGACGCTAACTTTTATCATTATTGTTTACGAACTCTATCAGTTAAAATATTTTATTAAAAAATCATAACCGCTATACATCATATTATTATGAATGCGTATAATAGGTATAATATTGTTATGATTAAAAAATTAGATAATATCTACACGTAGGTATTACCGACACCTGTTTATCAATTATCGTAGTAAAACTTGTTCAATGTGTCGTCTCAAAAATAATAATCAGTTCGATCAAAGTTTAAAAGATTAGTTGGTAGATAGATATTATACTTAATTTAGTAACCTACAACTCTCGAGGACAGAAATTTAGTATTTATATTCATTTCATTTTATTTTATACATTAATTATTTAGTTTATTCAAAAGCACATACTACGTTGTAAACCATATAATATGAATCATATTTAAATAAAAAATAAATAACTAGCTAAAACAGATTTTTCTTAATAACTGCATTTTTAAATTAATAATAACTAGATAATATTTATTTTATAATTTTACTTTCAAAAAAATTACGAATTATTTTTATACTTATTATAAGTTGTTCCTACTCAATTGCCTAATAAGTAATCATATTATAAAATAAGGTGGGATATTTTCTTCAATAAATTTTGAAAAATTTAAATAAAGCAGTGAAAAATATGTAAAACCATTGATTATAGAACAGACTATTCTATTCTATAATCAATGGTAAAACCAATCATTGTTGAATTAAATCACAATAAGTTGAATCTATTATAATTTATCATTATTATCTGTGTACTACCATAGACTATTTCCAAAAAAAAGTGTTTGATTCCACCTACGAATCTATAAATTACATTATTATTGTACCTATACAAAATTAATTGATATTTAATTTTAATTTTAAGCAATTTGTTAAATATTTAAATGTCTAAGAAATATACGTTTATATTTTGTCAAATGTACATGAATCAAAAATACGATTTGCCTAATAAAATATATGCAAATAAGATAAAATGTATGGAAATTAATTGTAAACTAATAAAAATATAAAAAATATTATAGTGAAATACTTAGGCTCTTCTTTTATGGGTGGAGTAAGAAATTTAATTTCCCCCTCTTTTATAATTTTGAACACATATCCACATTAACCATGCACATTTCACACAATATTCACACATGTAAAATGTGCACTAATTAGAAAAAACATCCACTGAACTAATGTCACAACCTACTGTGGCAGTTATCTCTGGGAATATAATATGTAGTAAGTACTACTTCAATCTATTTGGATACATTTTAAATGTACAAACTTTAACAAATTTATAAATAATTAAGTATATAAATAATTTTTCTGAAGTTAATTTACTAGTTGATTGAACTATAAACATCGATTACATTGTGCGTATTATGACAACACTTACCAGGCTTTAATATACACTTTGTTAGATAATATTTTATAATATATCATAATTTGTATTTAAAATACTTTTTAACACAAATGTTTTTAAATTTTTTATTGTATAAATATAAATATTTGTTTGAAATAAATCGTCGGTGCGCGGAGTATTCTATTTTTATCTTAAATAATAGTTCATTATTTTTCCCAGCAGAGATTGTATGGAATTGTCCAAAAAAATTTAATATTCTCTTTTATACTTTACTTGGTACTTCATAGATTTTGAGCTTCATAATGGTCAGAAATCATTGATATTGTATCAAATGAAAGAATAGAACTTTTTCAATGTTTTGTCAGAGGCTTTATTTGTAATCATTTTCGATTTTTAATAGTTAGTCTTATAGTATAGTTTTAATATTTTTATAACGATAGTGACAACAATGAACCATTAAGGAAACCGCGTCGTGTATAAATTTAATTCAAATCATTGAAAAAAATAACTTTTTGTGTATGAATGTACAGGATAAATACCAGCTCTTTCCTTTTTTTTCGTGTACATGCAATTTTTTTTTTTTTATGTTACTGAGTGTACTCCACATTACAATAATATAAATTTGTTTTAATTAATTTTTGTCATATAGAATTCATATTTCAATGTCAATATATATAAAATATAAAAACAAATAAATATGAGTATTTTAAAATGCGTATCTATAGTAGTAGTAGTATAGTATGATGATAATATCTATGATATCTGTAATGGGTATAATGATGTGGGAATGGACGAAATAGATAAATAATATAGGTAATATATTCTTATCTGACAAATAATATGTAAGGATATAATATAAATTTAAGATTACAGGTGTCTCTGCAGCTACTATACACAGTTCAATAAGATTATGACGTATAATCAATGGATATAATATTATTTTATATTATATTGAAAAATGCCGTTTTAATGGCAAATTAAATAATTCATTAATGCATATGTTTTAATTTATTTTTGTTTTGTATAATAATATTACTATATTTATAAGATGAAGCCATTGACCTACTAAGGCGCAAGAAAGCCGATCAAGCATATTAATTGGGTCATATGGATAATAGTTTTATTATTTATTTATATATTTTTTTTCCTGTGTAAGCAATCTGGATCTGTAATTTTTGTTGTGATTGATCGAATGAGAATAGAAAAAGAATATTAGTGTGTGTACATGTATATTGAAAGATGCATATTAACTTAATTTAAGATAAATTGTGAATAGAAATGGTTTTGGCAACTTTTCCCCATTTTTATTAGATTAATTTTAATTAATTTTGGATGAAAAAGGAAAAGATAAACTCCGAGGTTCATCAATAAACCAACGACAGAGTAGACAGAGGTACAAAAGGGTTGTTAATAGTTCCATCCCTGCAAGAATTCAATAACTCGAAAAACAGTGGTCACTGAAATAACCAGGGGAAACGCATAAAAATAGTGTTGTTTTATTTTTATTTTAACTAAACATATAAGATAACATATTGTTTTCAGGAACTATGTAATTTTTTTTTTACTATTATTAATTTTCACGCTTTTTATTTATATCTAACAATTCTGTTAATGTCAAATTGTCTGAGTTAGGTTATTAAAGGCCTGGGGTCAGGCCTTACTAGAGGGGAGGCATCTGTTACGGTCACATTATGCGACCCAAACAGCTGCTCCAATTTTTGCCACTAGGCATAAGTTCTTAACCGCCCGATCTCAGTACGTTTGATTAGTGGGAAGACGCAATATACAACACGAGAATAATGAATGGATAATGAATGAATAATGAATATGAACAAATAAATACGAGAGTCGACTTATTACCGTCATTGCGCAAGGTTTAAATTATAATTTTATACTTAAATTATTTTATATTTTATTTAAATAATTGTTGTCTGTGCGCGTCGTCTCCGCCTGTCATTCGGATTTCCATTGGTCAATCGCTTGGATCCAGATAACAGGTATATAATTTATATATATATAATTACATAGGTGTTTCGTTGCTAATTATATATATTCCATTGTGTTGTTAAATTGAGAGTTTACTTATTTGAACTGAGATTATATACGAGCCCTGGGAGTCTCTGTGGGGCTATATAAATTAAATAGAGAACTTTAGATTTCCTAGTGCAGAGATAGCTTAGCCAACTATATCCTCAGTATTCCACTAGTCAAATCTATCGACGGACGTTCACTAGACGAACAGTACCGTTACAATTAAAAACTAGATTTGTGTACTAGTTACACATTTAATAGTCAAGGCCTTCACACCGGAGAAACTGTTGTGAACTAAACCCGTTCGATCAAAAACCTAGTAATAAGGATATTAACTCACAGCTTTAGAAGTAAAACATATGGAGCACCAGTTTACCCGCACTCGTCACAAAATTAGTTATAAATTGAGATAGGTTTATTTCGCGTTATATGTCCTTCGTGTTAGTATAATTTTAATTAATTACAAAATTGTTACCTTCTGTGTTTGTTCTTCTTTAGTTACAATTCGTACTTTCGTGCAATTATTACCCATATTTTATGTCTTAGGTATATTTTTTTACTTAATTATAGACAAATTGTGTAGACTGTGTGTTATCGTTCTAACGATTCAAGGCGTAATTTAAAATGCTTAATGTTATCTTTAAAAGTTAAATCATTTCAACTTTTGAATTCATAGCCAGCGTTTTTTAATAATTTTTTTTTTTATCAATATTTGTTATTCCTCATCTCTGATGATTGTTTAACGCTTAAATGCTAAAATTTGAAGTGAAGCGCCTTAGTACTGGTGTAAATTGAGTAGTTAGTAACGTGTGTTGAGAAGTCCCCAATATGGTGTATAAACATAGTTCTGCAGGTCAGTGAGACCTACCAATCGGTCGGATAACCTAATTCGTGGTATATGGCAAATGTGATCTTCTCTCAGGTTGTACGAGGAAAATACCTTCTGGTTGACGTTGCAGAAGCGTCTAGGGATCATTCTCAAACTAAATCACTTACTAACCTACAACCGCCCTCTGCTCGGACGACACTATAGTCATTATTACTGATCCAAGATATAATTAATTCTGTGGGTGCACTATTTTAACAACACGTACACAATTCTAGGTTTTAATATTTCTTAAATTTAAATTCAATTTCTTTATTAATATATGGCTTTTTTAATTGATATACCTACCTAATATATACTTTATTAATTTTTTTATCACCATATACTGATGGGAATCCTTTAATTTTTTAATTAATTATAATTTTAAAAAAAATACAACTACCATATTTTTATGGTGTCTCAATATAATACATATAAAGAATATTTTATTACAAAGTATAAAAAACAAACTAAAAGGTAGAAAGGCAATTAATGTTATTGAAAAGAATCAACACAGGGATAAATAAATAGATTTCAAAAACAATAACAATAATTATTATTGTCCTGGTGAATGCCACGGTACCTTCGCAACTGAATTCGTAAACAAAATATAAACAAATTCGATATACAGACAATTTATCTCAATACGCCTTGAATCGTTAAAACGATAATACATAGCCTACACAATTTGTCTATAATTAAGTAAAAAAATATACCTAAGACATAAAATATGGGTAATAATTGCATGAAAAGGGGAAATGTAACTAAAGAAGATCAAACAGAGAAGATAACAATTTTGTAATTAATTAAAATTAAATTAACACGAAGGACATATAATACAAAATAAACCTATCTCAATTTATAACTAATTTTGTGATGTGTGCGGGTAAACTGGTGCTTCAGAAGTAAACCATATCTAAAGCTGTGAGTTAATATCCTTATTACTAGGTTTTTGATCGAACGGGTTTCGATCACAGTAGTCTCTCCGGTGTGGAGGCCTTAACTATTAAATGTGCGACAAGTACACAAATCTAGTTTTTAATATTATTTAAATTTAAATTTAATTTCTTTATTTTACGTCTCAATTTACGGCTAAATTACATTATTAATATTTGCATATAATGCTTGTAATTTGATTTAATTTATAACTATTACAATTTTATACTAATGTATATTGTAGAATGTTTTGTTAAAATTATAATAAAATGTTAGACGTCTTAAACAAAATTCAGTACTTGACAATTATTTTAAAACCTAATTAAAATAAAACATTTTACCCCACAAACATTTAATAACAGAATTTACGAAAACTAGGCTAAAAACTCTTCAGCGATATTTTTCAATTTAAAAATAGTCAAAAACGACAAGTCATTATTACTCATTGTAAATATTTGGCATTTTAAATTACATTTAATAATTTAAATTTAACATCGTTTGATAAGAAAAAACACCGATGTCGAATAAATATTTACAATTTTGAATTTATAGAAAACCCAAAACATCTATACTCTCTATATTCAGAAAATCACGAAAATCGTCTAAAGTTAACGACGAAGGAATCATAAACGCACAACCTACGCCTGCAGAGCTAAAAAAATGTCTGTTAAGAACACTACGTGATTTTGCACTTAGAACAAAGGTGCCAATAAGGTTTCACTTGGTGCCTAGATCTAGATGTCCTGGATGTAGTCCTTCACAACAATATATAATCCAAGCACAGTATAAGGATAACTACGGTATGTATTATCAATTCGGTTGCATAATAACGCATTTTAAACGGTTTTCATTACAATATTTTTATTAAATTTCACCGTTTTAGGCGTTGGCATGGGCACGTCCAAAAAAGAGACGTTAACAAAAGCTTCAGTGAACCTCGTAAAAATTATGAAACTGCAATAATGAATTTTGTTTAGAATAACGTTTATTTATACCTATTTTTATTGTTACCTAATAGTTTATTTCTGACAATAAGCAACTTAATTTTTCAATTAACATCATAACTATATGTATACTTTTTTTATACCTATAGTATATGATGTTTTTTTTTTACTTTGTTTACACAACACTTTAATTTAATTTTTTTTTCCTAATTTTTTTTTTTTTTAAATAGATATATACTCTTATGTATCTATTTAAAAAAAAGTTCAATTATAATATTATATTACATCATATATCATATTATATACTTTATTTGATGTTTTATCTTTGTTTTGTAAATAATGTATATTAAATTTTCGATATTATATTATTTCATTATGTCAATATATTCATACAATATAATATATAGACGGTTTTTGTGAGAAAGTAGTCAAGTTACTTTTTGGTCATTTTTATATTATACATCAAAATTAATTAAAATTTTACGCTGCATTCAATGGTTTCACTGTCATTAACATGTAATAACTGGTTACCATTCTATTTTAATGTGCGATTAGTGTCAACTTACTTTACCGTAAAGAATCCGGGCGTATTTAAATAATACAATATTTAAATACATTTAAAAATATATATATATATATATATAATAGTGTTCTGGGTTAGATTCTATCCCTCACCTCCTCATAAACTCCCCCAACCGACCACTTTCAAAAATATTTTATATTACGTGCAATTATTGATTTAACGGTATGAATTTTTTATAGAAGCCTACTTTATACTATTTAATCTATTTAGAAAATATTTTGAAAATAGTGACTGACAATTTTAAATTTTAAATTTATTTTGCACATTTACATGCGTGGTAAATTTTGGAATGAATTATCAGTTTTATATATTGCAATATATTGAGATTCGCTCAGAATCGTATTTTTTAATGCAATATCATTGCATTCAAATTTTAATAATTATAATAAACCACTAATTTCTCCAAGGACCGAAGGGTTATTCATATCCGTGAATGCTGAAGAAAAAATAAAAATACCAAGATTAGTTGGTCGTTTCTTTTTGAAACGTATTCTTTCTGATTTCTTTTATCCGTCTCAAAATGCATTGAGTATTTGAGTACTATACCCTATTCATTCATCTCAAAAGTCAAAATATATTCAAGCAATCTCAAAGATATTCATATTCATATTTTTCCCGTATATCAAGTGAAAGTCAACATAACTAAAATTATTTATGTATGCGTGACCTTTAGGTTTTAACCAATCAGTTCTAAATACGACCCTGTGTCTGGGACATATATGTACATACCATAATATTATGTTATAATAATAACTACTTAGATTTATATGGATACGTCGAAAAAATCATTTATGTATAAACTTAAGCATGTTTTCAGTCTCATAACTTTGTTTTTATGATATATTTTAATGTTTAAAATTTTTTTTACTTATTTTTCGTGATAGATTTTATGTGTTTATGTATTATGTGAAAGGTCAGTCATTAATAGTTACAAAATTATAATAAGATATTATGATTTTATGATAATTATTACAGTCTAAAATAATATCACATAATAGATGAAATATGATTATATCATATGATCACTGATTATAGAATAGACTAATCTATAATCAATAGTTATAAGTTTTTGACATCAGTGTCACCTGTTCTTTCTAGTGTTTTTACATGATTATTTCTGCTATAGGTGGCACTGATTTATCAGTTTCTTAGCTCTGTTTCATCATTCGTGACTTTGTGACTGGCTATAAATAATATAATATAATTTAATTTTTAAATTTTTAATTTGACCAATGACTGTAGCTAATAGTAATAATTCTTGTTATTCGCCATATTTGGATTTTGGTTGTCTATTATCGTTTGTGCTGGTCTGCTGACCATGTTCTTCGTTACGGTTTCTGGCTTCTTGTAGTTGCAGCCATTGCGTTCAAATGACGTTTTCTTATATGTAAATTATTAATCAACACTATTGGTAATTATCGTTCGAGTAACCCTGTTTTCTGTCATTAATACTGTTTTCTCCATCTTTAGGGTAGTCATTTTTACCTATGGTATTCGTGTCCAACGTGGTTTGTCTTTCTATGTTGTGTTGTCCGGCTGCCAACAAAAACGGATTTAATTATTCAAGTTAAAAGTAAGTGGTGCATCATATTAGAGAAGTATTGTCATACATTTGTTGATATTATATTAACTATTGAAATGCTGAAAGAGAACCCTCATATTCAATTGATGCATTCTAGAAACAAAACATTTTGGCGATGAGATATATTCATCAATAATTTAATAACTATATATACATTGTTTATTGGTACATTTCAGACTAGAGTCAACAACGGTTGGTGTTATTGTAAACTTCAAGAGAACTTAGTAAATTCAGTGATGCTGCCAGTCAAAGCTGAAGTAGCCAGTCATGTGTCAGCTTATGAAGTTGGTAAAATAGGTTAACACAAGATGAAGACACTATTTGTCAAGGGAGGCCTGCTAACTAAGAAAGTATTCTTAACAATCATTCTCTTTTTCTATTTATTTATTTATGAATGCAACTCAACTGGGTATTAATAACATATTTAAATTTAAATTAAACAATCTAGTAGGTGGGTATATAGAATATAAGATAGAATAAAACAAAACAATATATGCATGCTGGAATATTAATAAAATTTTGTATATTTTAGAAATTTGATTATTAAAGTCATACACCAAGTTCTGCCCTATTCGTGTAATAGATGGTTAAACCTGTCTTTCTTAGTTTTTAATCGATACAGGGTTGTTCATTCTGCTCAATTTAGCTTGAAACTTGGGACTCATATCATGGTATCATTCATTCAGTTGTACGTAGACTTTCTTGCAATGTGCACTTCTATCACACTCAGGTGTACAGTATACAGCCATATTGTACACTTAGGGTTTTGAAATGCAAAGCACATTTGCATGACGACACTAATTTATGCCTGCTAGCTTGGCAATTATGTTATTGCGTGTGTTTATTTTTTTTTATACGGTCTAAAGGTGCTATCTGAATGATTTGTCACTTTGACGTAGAACATGTAAGTTGTATGTTCATTACAATGTTATTTGAAAGTTCTGTCCAATCTTACTCCTAGATATTTAGGTGCGTCTTCGGCTTTTGTGTTTTCGCCATTAGTTTCTATATTTATCACTACTGGTTTGCCAGTTGTAAGTTGAATGTCGTAACTGATTTGTTTGAATTAAATTTGAGGTGCAATTTTTGGAAGTACTTTTGTAATTTTACCAAAATCTCTCTCTGTTCAGTGCTCTTATGATTTCTTCAAATGATGTAGATTGTATAACTAGTACTATGTCAGTCACGTATATAAATTTCCTCACTATCACTCTTATTTGCTGTATATGTATATATATATATATACATTAAAAAGCATCTAGGAAAGAATAACCTCTTGTGGAAGTTTATTTTGTAGAATATTGTATTTGCTTGTTTTTCCTCCGTGTGTTACTCAAACATTTTAACAAAATATGGTACCATACTTTGATACATTTAACGCAATGTTCATTTGGATGTCTATTATTTGTCACTCGGTCATTTCTTGATAGGACAACCTATAGGAAAATAAGGTCAGTATCAAATACTATTACTCGATGGAAATTACTCCATCAGTGTTTTCAAGGGTTTTGGCATAGGTGGTCATCAGAATATTTGTGTACCCTCCAAGCTAGAGTGAAATGGACCACCAACCTATTGTGAAAATTGGTGATATGATGGTAATAAAGGATAGTGAGGGACCACCCCTATCATGGCGTCTGGTTCGCGTTTTGCAAGTTATGCCTGGTGATGATAAAATAGTGCGAGTAGCCAAAATGCTGACTAAGCATGGCGAAATTATCAGACCGGTAGTATAATTAATTCTTCTACCTATGGAATAACTTATAAGAATAAAATAGTTTTTTTTCCCTTCTTGATTTATTTATTTATTTATTATATATACATATAGTTCACTTCTTGCTGGTCTTATTTTTAGTTTTAATTAGCATAACCACAATTTACCATGCTCATTGGTGGTATGGCGCACTTGGATATGTTTTTTTGGAGTTCTATAATTTATTAAGTTACTTTTTATATACCTACTTGTCAACTGTTATTGAGGTGTTCAAAAGAAAACAATGTATATTATTATCATATTTGTAAATCTTTAGTCGATAAAACACCTCAAAATTGTTACTCCTGTTTTTTTTGTTCCTATTTGCAATTTTTTTGTATTGTATAATTATTGATATTTTTTAATTAAAAATGTGTGATCTTTTGATACTTATGCCGTCCGTATAGCTCTGTAAAAATTTTAATCATAGCAGTCGCCGCAAATTACTCAATCTAGGCAGTTTTTAACATAACTTTATTGTGATGCTGCCCATCCCAATAGACAACATAAAGTACTGTTCATTGTTCACGCTTTACATTAATGTACGTCAGCTCATTATGGTCACACTCTTTTACCCCTCCCGCAAATGATTATTATCAGTTATCACTGAGATTGAACAACAAAACAGAAATCACTATGATCGTGTGCACATGTTTTGTCTTTATTTGCACCATCTACCAGTGCAGTGTGCACTTGAAATATTTATGTGTTGAGTATTTTCTACTTCATTGTTCATTCAAGTTGATACGGACGTTGTAAGGAATTGTGCGGTCCAATTATTAATATAGTTCTGTTCACAGATATATCTTGACGGTGCTGGTTATTGGGACGTGTCCACTATATGGAGTCAATTGTTTTTCCATGAGCTTGTCACAAAACACGAAAGAGTATGTTTTTGCCATTTAGGCATAATTGTGAATTAGAATATATTTATTAATATTATAGATTTTTTGTCTGTCATAATTGCTATTCATTTTGTTCATCATCCTTGTTTAGAAATTTTGCTGAAGCATATGCAAGTGCGTCGTGCCAACTTCTAGATAAGAGCTCATTGTGCGTAAACAAGTACCGTATACTTGGATACGGTATAGTATCCAAGCTATATACCCATATGCAAAACTTAGACAAAATTTCTGGGCAAGATACAGGCTCAATACTTAAATATTAAATCTGTTAAGAACACAGGCCCCTTGCTGAACTACCATGCTTAAAAATCAGTATACCACAGTTAAATATATTATATTGTAGATTATCTTTTAACGCTAAATGTATTTCTGTCAATAATAAAAGTATACATATCTATAGACTGGTTTACACATAGTAATTGACAGCTGTCTGTTAAGTTAATTGGAAGGCCACTAGCACATTGAAATTGGCATTCCAGCTATTTGGTGCTTTATTGTATACATTATGCCAGCTACAATTCAAGTATTGCATGTGTGTACTTTGCTGTGACACTGTACGTGATTTGTTTTTCAGCTATTATCAATTGGTTATTTTAACTATGGCAATATTTGCTTTACATTGGCAATAAAGCATCATTTACAATTAAAAGAAATATTAATAAGAGGAAATTATGTAAGATATTATTATTTTTTGTTGAACCTGGGAAAATATTAAATTCCATAAAACTTAAACTAAAATATAATACGAACTGAATCTGAGTAATGAGAAATCACTAATTTTATTAGTTAGACTGAAATCATAGGAAGACATAAGATCCATTGCATTTTAACTAGAGATATAGATGATGAAAATCCATACTATGTTTTAGTTAAAGGTATCCTTTATAGATCACAATGAATATTATTTTAATTTTATTAAAGAGTGTTTTATGTTTACTAAAATTAATTTTGACGAACATTATTATACTTTTGAAGTAGAAATCTTTGAATCAAAAAGGCGTTTTATTTTCCATGATTATTAAATATAATAATATCTCAAAATTTTAAATATACACACATACAATTATCTAAAATCTAATAACACAATCATATTTTTCGATGTTTTGTTATTACGCCCTTTTTACAAAACACGATCGAATTATATACATAACTGCACATTTATAATATTAAAAAATCAATATCACATTCAACTAGGATCCTATATCATTAGTAAGTTATTGTAATCTAATGTGTCTTTTATTTTAATGTAACTTTTATTCGACTTCTTATGTACGTTTT
>JABCUB010000007.1:2625565-2636128 GCA_013282895.1 Eriosoma lanigerum | reverse complement strand
TCAAATACTTTTATTCGAATACTTTACTAGACTGCTTAGTAGTTAATGGTCAATTAGAAGTTATTACAGTATTGAGTTGTCTTTCATCCATACAATATTATTATTGCACCTTTCAAGTACGTACAGCATTTTAAAAAAATTAATTCAAACACAAACAGATGCTAAGTACGTTTTAAAAATGTTAAAGGAACCATACATATCAAATATGAAAATAATACAACTTTCAAATGTTATTATCATATTTTAATACTATATTACTTATTAGGATACATGATTTTATGATTATATATGACTTTTACGTAATACCATTGATTATAGAATAGACTATTCTAAAATAAATGGTAATACTATGTATAAGATTTATGTTATAAAATCTTGGTTCGCAAATTATAGACAATAATACGAAAAAAAAAATATTTATGATATATTAAAATATCGATATCAAATGATAAATTTTCCATTTTATCAATATTGATATTTTTTCATTTTTGCCCATCCCTATCGTCGACTATCATGAGGTAAATAAAACTAATATACAAATATATTTAAATTAAATCCGAAATTAATAAATATATAAATTCTTATCGGTAACCTTAAAATTGTTGGCTTCTTAAGGCACTTGCTCCTTTTGACACCTTCTCTTAGCACGGCCCTACGTATTATAGTTTATACTTAAGGTCAGTGCCAGATTGGGTAAATTCGGCCCACTGGTATTTTAATATTTTACCAGCCATTCTTATAAATTTTATCTATTAAATGTACCTAGTACCTAAATTGTATTTAATTTTAATAGAAAATTTTAAATCAATTATTTATTATAATAATATTTCTATGAATTTGTTTACCGGTTCACTGAGATTTTATCTGTAACTCGTTTGGCCAATACGGGCCCGCTTAGTACTTAAGGTCTATACAATGTATAATTCGGTGTACTTATTGGAGAGCTAAACATATTAATTTCATAATGATATTCTCGGTGCCTGAATGCAATAGCAATAAAGAAGTGTAATCAATGGCGTATTTAGGGATTTTTTGCGGGGTGTCTAGACAATATTCTTTCCTCTGAAAATATAATTATAGTTTGATTATATAGAATTGTTTTAAGTTTCACCCCTTCACATTAATATGTTTATATTTTTTATTATCGTCAATAATACATCATGTTTTACACTTTTACAATTTGAGATGAGCCACATAAAAAAAAAAAAAAAATAGGGTGGTGTTTTAACCTACAGGACACCCCCCTAAATACACCACTGAGTGTAATCATAGTATCGAAGCTACATTATTCGTTAATTCGTTGTAACATATAATATCATAATCATGTATTAGTACATATAATTATATGGCAATATGCAATGCAAGCAGCTTATTTTAGGTACTTGGATCAAAAACTGTAAAAGATATCCGTACAACTATACTTATATTTATAGCATTATAGGTGTAAACATAGGTGGAAATAGGGGGTGGCTTGGGGAGACTTAGTCTCCTTAAATTTTTGTAGAGGAGATAACACAAAAGTAAGAACTTTTAACAAGAATTATATATAAAATATATCCAATACACTTTTACAACAAACATAATATTTTTATTTCATAAACATGATGCAATGTTCAAAGATTTTTATGCTCTTGATGCATATATAATATACAATTTTTATACTAAAATATTAACATATATAATAATATGACAGAAAATGTAAAATGTATTAAGTTAATTAGTTCAACAATATTCTGATATATATATATCAACATGTAAAAGTTTTGTTAGATTTGTTGCGTGCCAATCAGATCAATGTGATCCGATCAGAATGAATTTAGTTTAACTCAAATACTCAAATAATATAATGTTTCTTTAATAAAATTAACTCATAGAATTAAAGTGTTTTAATTAAATAAAATTTGACATGTTAAACGACTATATCTTCAGTAGTCGTCTGTGTTCTTCTCAGCATGTCGTTTGCTAGTCGTCTTTGCGTTTTTTTCTAATCGTCTGTGCTGGCTTATAGTCAACTGAATTTTTCTGGTATTACTATTCCATTCCTTCCATAGACTTAAGTCTTCTTGTTCACCCTTCTTTTAGTGTGTTTCAATCATATCCACCATCTGTTACAATTTTTGTAAACAGAATACACTATGTAGTCCATATTGCGTCTCACAGTTAGAGATATAAATAAAGTCTATGTTTATTATACATTTATATACACGTTCGACAGTTCATAAGAGTCTACAATATCTTTTGGATTATCTTATTCACAGTGTTTTATAAGACTGATTTACACGATACTAGTCAACGTGCCAGTAGTGGTCACCAGTAATGGTATGCCAGCAACTGGAATCGTGTAAAAATGGTTCATATCAGTCATTGGTGCTGCCAACGGGTTAATGGCAATGCTAGTAAAACAAATATTTTTGTTCTGCTAGTGCGTCATCTTCTCCCTCTACCATAACGCATTTGATACCAGTTGACTGGTACTGTGTAAACAATAATTGTCGCCCGCCATCTGCTGGAATTTTGTACCTCATCACAGCTTTAAACTCTTGAGGGTCATTTTTATGCAGTTCTCTAATTATTGTATTGGACGATTTAGAATTTTTGGGTTTCGTTTTTCGGTTTAAAACCGGGATCACATTTTTCCCGTGTTACCCGGTTTTCGAACCCGTTTTGACTCCCTGATAAAATTATATTACCAGCCCATAAATGCAATTGCATATTGTATTATTGTAATCGTATATATAAATGGAACACGTAAACAATATTCATAATAATTTATTATTATATACCAATATAAATAAAATACAAGTGACAATAAAGAATAATATAATCATAGTTGATACCAAAATAAACTCTTAAAGACTAAAAATAACCAGACATAATAATAATATTATGTCGTCAATATTAATCATTAATTAATACACTAATGGAAAAACATTATGAATGTGAATTGAATAATACATGTAGGAAAATGAAAATATTCTTATTATTTATTATAAAATATTTATTTTTAATTTTTTTTTCACGTTTTGAATAAAATACAAAAATTAAAATTCTTCGGGTTTCGAAGTAAACTCGGGATTACAAATAGTAATATTTTCGGTTTTCGGGTTAAAACTGAGTTCATAATTATTTGGGTTCAGTTTTACGGGTTAAAACCGGGATCACATTTTTCCGGGTAACCCGGTTTTACAAAATTATGTAATTATATACGAAATTCGATGGTGCTATATGAAAAGGGCGTAGCCGCAAAATTATCAAAAAATTTTTGGTAACAAAATTTTAGAAAATTATGTAGGTATGTGTATAATATTTCTTATTATTTTATGAAATAATTTGTATTTGCAACCTGTAAATACCAAGAAGCTAGACAAAATTACGCAAATATAACGGTTTTACGTACAACCCCCTCGGAAATTTTTTTTTCTGATTTATTTGAGGACTTTCAAAATAAAATATAAACATTAATTATCTAACTTCCCATAATATTTCCATTACATTTTTTCCATATTCATACACGAATATGATTACGTAGATAATGTTTAAAAAATTATACATTTACATTTATATTGTAACATTTTTTTTTTTTTTTATACCTTATAAAGTTATAAAATAAGTAGATAACTATTAAACATAACATATACAGTTTATATATATATATAATATATAATTACACATTTTTTGTAAAATTTCTTTTTCTTATTATAGTTATAAATAAATATATACTATAAACATAATTATATCAAATGGAAAAATTGAAGTAATATTTATAATTCATGCTCTTAATTTAACCTATCACATCATAGGAGGGATGAATATTCCACAGTTTATACTGTTTCCATACATACATAGAAAAAAATTAAAAAATATATTTATTGAATATTTTAATAATTGAATATTATAATTTGATATAATTTATTATATCAATTCTAAATATATAAAAATATATACTAAAAACAGTATTTAAATACTATAGCAAACAAATATTATTTATTAGATATTGGTTACCAAATTTTTTGTTTGAAATTGGTTAATGATCTATATCTATATCATTATTTGTGCATCAGAAGTTTTGAAAATATTTAGAAATTAAAAACTTATATATTATTATACAAAGATTAAGATCAAATATTATATATTAATACCTATAAAAGGAAATTGAATTATACAAATATAAAAATGTTTTTAAATTTGTTTTTACCTAAAAATGGCATCTAGGGATGCACATATTGTACATGAAAAAAATAAACGAAAATTCATTTTTACAATATATATATATATATTACACAGAATACTATTAATATATTAATTTTAACAGTTTATTTATGGTTGTTTTTCTTTGAAAAAAATTAAGTTCATGCCAATCTAGTTTACTTAATATTTTTAAAACAATATGAACAAATTTCAAAAATATTATATAACAATACCTAGTATTGTATAATTATTATTAACATAAACAGTATTTTTAATTCTCAATCATTTTTATCTATTTTTAAACATAATTTTTGAAAAATTTTCACTCAGATAACATACAACAGTAGAAATGTTATAAGGTACGTCTTTATTTTAATTAATAATATTTGAAAAATTGTTAATGCTACTACCGTTATTTTAAAAAAATTAAGTTTTTACTGAAAAGGTAAAGACTAAATTTTTTTAAAAAAACGTAGGTAAAATTCAAAAAATATATTTAAATAAAAAAAAGGTACATCAATTGTAGTATTTTCGAAAATTATGTTACAAGCATATGAAGTACGCATTAATATTGAAATTGAATTAAAAAAAAATTTACAGATGAATGTTCGAAATTAGTCGATTATAAAAACAATTTACATAGGTGGAAAAATTATCTGAATAAAATTTAAAGAAAATAGGATTTTCAGCCCAAAAATTGTTCAAAGGAATGTCGAATTTTTTATACCGCCATTTCGGTATAGTTGACCGAACGTTCAATAATTTTTCAGCTAATATTTTATTAGCCCTTTCAGTTTCTATGCGAAACTCCTCGCGGTTTTTCGCCGACCACGTTTTGGGTGCACTGACCGGCGGTTTTCCATATACGTCGATTATTTGCTTTCTACGTTCCAGAGCCGTAAGTTTTGGAACAATTGTAGTAGAAGTAGGTCGTGTATGGACGGAACAGGTAGTGTAAAATGGTTTTTTCTGTACTCCAGGAACGGCGAGTTTCGGTTTAATAATTTTCATTTCGATTTTGGGTATCGGAGTTCGCCTCTCAACAAACGGTTTTCGCACGTTCATCTCAATTATTTCTTCGTCCACTTGCTTCTTATCTGCGTTCTCCGGTCTGCGCACTACTGGTGTTTTCTGCACTTTAATTGCGGTAGCGGTCGGTTTTTTGAGCAACCCGCGTTTAATTCGACCGTCAACGACGGACCGTTGCTGTTTCAACAACCATTCCCGTACATATTTGTCCTTTGACAATATCCCGGGGATCGCATCATCCCGCTCGTTGGCCAATTTCCGGTTATCTAGTCTATTTACCGCAGGGACTGCCTGGCGCTTGATTTCTGCCTTAGGTCGACTCGTTGTAAATGCAGGAACTTTCTTCGCCGTGACCGCCGGATCTTTAACTGTCTTCGCCGGATGACTTTTAAAAGCTGCGGCAGACTTAAACCTGCACGTTCTCTCTCTCACCGGGCTCGGACTATCCGACCTCGGAATGCTTACTGCTATCTTGCAAATAGAAGGAATATCAATGTGCCTTAGAACAGGAATTCTATAACCACGGTCTAATAATTTTTCTTTGCCGTTGTTTTTTGCTTTTCCTTGCCCTAGCCAGTTTCTGCCATAATCTGACCAATCCAAATCAGGATCATACTCGAACATTGTATGAGATAATGAATAATAATTGATGATTGTATAAATAACGACCTTCTTTAATCGCTATTGGTAAACGAATAACAAACTAAACACTTTAAATATGACTTGACGTAAAATAAATAAACACAATTAAACGATTTCATTGCTGTGGTGATTAATACAATAGAAATCATGTGTTCATGATCGTAAACAAATATATGAAATATAAGCGTCACTATTCTTTAACAAATTATAAACATAAAGTATTAATTTTATTTAATCCATTATAATATATAACTTTTTAGATTCTGAGCGAAATGATGAATGTATTGGTTTTAAAAAGATGTTTTTTTCTTTTTTTTTTTTGATGTATGAAACACTTTTTCGGGTAGAAATAATGGTCCGATTACCACACATAGGGTATGCTTTCGGTTGCAAATCGTGTCTAGTTGGTACTTTATTTAGCTCATTTTTTGAATTTCTCAAAAGTTTTTCCTCGAGAGGGGAAAAACTACAAAAAATGGCGGAAAATCGGCAAAATAACGGTTTCTGTTATTTTAAATTTTTTAATTTCGTGATAACTAATTGAGTTTTGATCGTAAAAACTTGAAAATTGTTTTGAGTATGAACATAAGTAATTTACAAGTGTGGTACAATATTGTAAAGGATCGGTTGATTATTTGGCCAAGTATAAAAGTTTGAACTTTTATCCAAAAATGTTTAATATTTCCTGCAATTTTTGGTTTATTGCTTTGAAAATTTTGTCGAAGTATAATCATATACTACTTAATCTTTTTACTAAATATTTTGAAAATCATGACTGACAATTTTTTTTTTATATGCTTTTAAAATTACATTCCCGAAAATCAGCAAAATAACGATTTTATTATTTAAAATGTTTTAATTTCGAAATAACTAATTGAGTTTTGATCGTAGGGACTTGAAAATTTTTATGAGTATCAACATAGGTAGTATACAAGTAAGGTAAAATTTTGGAATGAATTATTAGTATAGTGTATTGTAATATATTGAGTTTCGCTAGGAATCGTATTTTCTAATGCAATATTATTGCATTCAAATCTTAATTATAATAAACCAATAATTTCGACGTTCCCACGTTTTTATTTTAAATTGATTAAAATAAAAAAACAATTTTAATCACATTTATTAAAAATGAAACATTTTTAAAATTTAATATATTTAATTAATATTTCATATCATCAATTATATTGTTAATCAGACATGACCATGTATTGCAGCTTTATCGTAATACATCATCCAAATATAAATAATAATTGTCGTATTTATCGTTTTTCATGAACATTTCATTATCTCTCACTATTCACCAATATCAATACAATTATTTCTTGTTATTGTGTTGTGTAATGTGTAAATCATAATGTTTATACAAAAAAAGACAGAAAATTGAACCCGAATCTTGCCCCGCCAAATAATTTTTTTTTTTTTTTTTATGGACCTCGGTAAAAAAGGTTAGTCACTACTGATATAAAAGGTACTTGTCTATACAGCAAAATTTGTAAATATAACATCCACTTAATAATATGATCAGTGTCGTAACTTCTAGATCTACTGACTAATATTGTAATATAATTGCGGTCCCGATTTATTAAAAGTACCAGAATACGAGTGATATATCAGGCGCGATCTAGTTTCTCTGTTTACTTTAGCGCTAAATGATGCAACGACATCTACCCATAACATTCCTAGCGACGGCAGATTGTGGTAATACAGTTAATGCACTTCCAATTCAAGACATACAATTCTCAAAAATGTAAACAAATTGAATTCTACATCTTATCGATGTAATATTTTCAAAATTATTCTTAGTATCTAGCGGAAGAGGTATAATGTTCTGTTTCAAATAGGTCGATAATCGGATACATTGGCATTCAAATATAAATAATAACATCGAGGAAGAGCGATTAAGAATAATATAATACACAATATCAGAGATAATATGAGAGGATAAATGGTCACGAGACTGATGTATACTATGTACTTCATGACTGTACTTGGTATGAATATCGTTTTGATTTTTTAAAAAATGTTGATACATTTGTAGTAAATACACTAAAAGTATTTTTTGATACAGAACGAAGATTAATATCATAGAATAAATGAAAAAGACAATTTGTATTTTTTATAATTGGTCACTATCTTATAAAAACCACGAACATTTTTCACAAAATAAAGGAATATATATCTAATTCTGTGCTACTACAGATTTAATACTCTACATTTATTATATTCTGTAGTTAATTATCAAAACATGCTTTATACTACCAACTAGTGGGCTGAAATAAAACTCGCATGGTATAAAAATATTTAAGTCTCCTCCTTCCTTAGCATTCGATAAAATCTACCCCTGTTTCATTGGACATAGATGCGTTTACAGCAGTCCATAAAAAAATGATAAACTACCGAGATATTTTATCATGACGTGTATATTATATCCAAGATAACAAATATCAATTTTAAACATTTTATAAATTAAAATTAGAAAAATGTAAACGTTCTGTTTGATATTATACACTCTGTAGAATCCTAATGAAGGACGTTTTTTTCAATTTCAAACTTATTTTTATTTTTCTCATTTTTAAATATTTCATAAAATTTTAAAACTCTACTGCTATGACGGCGTGATGTGTAGGCAATATTGGTACTCGGCTGAATACGTGAAAAAAATTCGACTATCCTAACCGAAACGAACTAAATTAGGCTAAGGTTTTTATTATTATAAATTAATTAATATTAATTATGGAATCAAATTATAAGTTTTTCAACTACTTCCGAATAATGCATTTCTTTATAGTAGGATCAGCTATAATAATATATAATAATTATATAATAGGTTTATAATTCTAACTCTTATTATTATTTACTGTCATTAAATATTTATAATTAAAAAAAAAAAACATAAGATTAATTATATAATTGTAATCAATATTGTTTTGTTTCTCGAGCTTTTCTTTCTAAGCTTACTTTAACATATGCCAAGTGTGTTTAATAAGTTTAATTATCTCTTGTTTTAGTGTATTTTTAAACACATACATATTTCTAATTGTATATAAAAAATATATCATAAAAATAATATGTAATTGTTTCTTAACAATATTATTTATATCATAAATCACAATGTATTCTATTACATTAATTAACAATATTATAAATTTAAAACCATCCCATGGAACTTGCATTACCAATTATACGAAAATGCAGGTCTGACTGCTGAAGTTAATTTTAGTTAACTATGTGATATTCAGCAAGAAAAAGTTATACGTTAAATAATAATTACTCATTATCACAGATCGATAACGTCAAGTAATTTACTCTAAATTAGCATCGTTTCTAAACCTGTTCAATAATAAACTAAAAAACCATAAATAAAATAACTTATTAGTAAAAAAAGTTATTTTTCAAGAATTTCATGTACACGAGTAAAAATATTAGGTATTGATGAATATATTTTAAAAATACATTTTTCTAGGCGCAGAAAATATTGGTGAATCGACGATAAGGTACCATTGTGCTGTAATATGAAATAATATTGTTGTATACAATTAATATTTTGCGTTTTACTATTTTAGTGTTCGCTAAACCGTTAACTAATTCATGTGTTTATTATTTTCATAATATAAAAAGTTAAAAATGTCTTATGGCTATTTAATTTTTCATCAATAGAGTTTAATTTTCGCATAACATCTGCTAATGTGAAAGTAATGAACCACTAATTTCTCCGAGGACTGAAGGGACGAAGGAGGAACGCCTACAATCGACATTTCCACTTTTTTGTTATTTTGAAAATGTGAAAAAAAAAAAATTTTCTTTCAATTCCTTATTCTATTGTTTCTAATACAATATAATATAATATAATATAATACAATATAATTGTTTATTATATCTAGGATAGCTGTACATATTGTAATTGATGGAACAGAAACTGTTTTTTTTTTTAGGGTATTGCTGTTTATATAATGAATTATGTTGAACAAATGATATCTCAAAGACAAATTTCAAAAGAATGTCTTGGATGCAGTTAAAATAAGGTACAGTTAATGTAACTGTGCATTCTATCTTATCGTTCAATAACAGTGTCAAATGTTTTTTGGCCTTTCTTTTTCACCCTTCAGATAGAGTGTAATTAGGAAATAAAGTAATTTTTAAACTCTTAATTTTTTGATTGAAAGTAGTATATATATATATATATAAATATATAAATATTCCATCACTCAATGGGGACTTATATTTCGATATAGGCCTCTTATTGTAAGAGATTATTTTAGTTTAAATTCTATTACTTGTTTTGTTGAAAATTATTCTTCTATCTTATTTCTGATTTAAAAATTCAATATTGTGACAATATTTCTCTTCTTAATTAATGAAAAAGTATGTCAATAATTTAAATAAAAATTATTCATTAGCTTCAGGATTAAAAGAAATATGTATTTGGTTAGATTTTAATTTGTTTGATCAATTAAATTCAGATATTATGCACGATTCATTTGAATGGTGAGCTAAATAACATTTTGTGTCTTATTTCAGTATACCACAAAAATACTTGAAGTATACATGAAAGTATTAAATTAAAGAATATTGGATAGGTTTAATTTGGACCAGAAAATAACAGATCATGCATGTTATCTTTGGACCTTATAAATGTAGGAAAAATGAATCAATCAGTATCCGAAATGTTATTGATTAGATATTTTAGTTTACTTGTAAGCGATT
>JABCUB010000007.1:2577796-2617994 GCA_013282895.1 Eriosoma lanigerum | reverse complement strand
ATTAACTCTTTGAATATTGTTCGTAGAGATTTGAAATTTATTTTGCATATTTTCATATGTAATTTACATTCGTGGTAAATTTTGAAATGGATTATCAGTATAATATATTGCAATATATTTAGATACGCTCAGAATCGTATTTTCTAATGCAATATCATTGCATTCAAATCTTAATAATTATAATGAACCATTAATTTCTCCGAGGACCGATTGGACGAAGGAGGAATGTCTACAATCGGCCTTCCCACTTTATTTATATATATATATATTTCATAATAATTATTAATTATTAGTTTATATTTAATATAAATAACAATGTATCAATTTAAGGAGTTTGAACACAATTGTGTTCAATATTTAACAATCATCATTCTGATTCAATATGTAAACGATTCTTTTCCACAAGTGTAAACACGAAAATCACGTTCTGACAAAGTATTGTAACGTAATCAATTTATTGTAATATCATCATAACTGACACAATTTATTCAAATATCAGACAATTATTAAGTATCTATTAGCCGATACCAGACTTATAATATTTTGAAAAAATTGAGGAAAGTGTTAAAATATAAATTATTATTATAATAGTTAAATATTAAATATTTTATATAAATATACTAAAGCATGTGTACAAATAAAATCAGAGGTTTATAAATATTAATTTACCTATCTACAAAATGTATTATATATGTCAATATTTGATAGGTTATTAATTAACAACATTATTAAGCACTGCTGAAATTTTCAAACAAATTTCGGGAAGATTCGCGGAACCCCCTCCTCGTTTAAGTTCCTGGATATACTTAAATATCTATACAGATAATATTTAATATTATAATTTATGTGTCTATAAGTACGTACAATAAATATCGTAGAATTGTATATATTATATAATACAATATAATAATATCATTGATTATAGAATAGTCTATTCTATAATCAATGGTACAACGTACAAGGTTAAATAGGGAAGTGTATTATTTTTGTCGGATTGTACGTATTTTATAATTCTAGCAGAGATGTTTCTTAAATTCTAATGAACATATTATGATTTTAATCTTATTTTTATATTAGAAACTATTAACTATATTTAGGTTAAGACAATGGCAGTTTTCTTAGTCGCTAGTCCACAATTATCCTTTAAATGTTATTCTTTTATTAAAATCATTCTTAATTAAAACACGTATATAGTAGGTAAGTTTATTTATTTATTTAACTTTATTTATTTCTTAAACAAGAAATTTTAAAGTAATTTTACAATAAAAGTAATCTAGGAGTAATCTATAAAAATATATCTAGGTAATTATGAAATACATTGTTACAAAAAAACAAACTAAAAGATAACTAAACTAATAAGCGACCTCAGAATGTAAGCGATCCATAAGTAATCGCAACATGCAGTGAATGAGTTGGTTGTATTCATATGAAGAAGAGCAAGTAGGAACCAAAATACCGAGTGTCTCCTAGTATGATAGACGGGAAGAAAATAGAAGGTAGAAGCATCAACAGTACCAGAAAAAATAAAATAAACAAAAGTGGGAATGTCAATTTTAGGCATTCCTCCTTCGTCCCTTTGGTTCTCGGAAAAATTAGTGCTTTATTATAATTAAGATTTGAATGCAATAATATTGCATTAGAAAATACGATTCTGAGCAAAACTCAATATATTACAATAAACTATACTAATAATTCATTCCAAAATTATACCTCACTTATATACTACCTATGTTAATACTCAAAAAAATTTTTAAGTCCTTACGATCAAAATTCAATTAGTTATCACGAAATAAAAACAATTTAAATAACAGAAACTGTAATTTTGATAATTTTCCGCCATTTTTGGTAGATTTTTCCCTCCCCAAGAAAAACTTTTAAGAAATTCGAAAAATGACATAAATAAAGTACCAACTAGACACGATTTGCTACCGAAAGTATGCCCTAATTGTGGTAATCGGGCCATTATTTCTATCAGATAAAATGTTTTCATACATTAAAAAAAATATATATATATATAATATTCAATTTTACTAAAAATATTCAAATTTTAGAAGCTTATAAAAAAAAATTGTCATTCACGATTATCAAAATATTTTGTAAAAAGATTAAGTTGTATATGATTAGACTTTAATACAATTTTCAAATCTATAAACCGAAAATTGAAGGAAATAATAAAAATTTTTGTAAAAAAACTCAAAACTCTATACCTAATCAGAAAATCAATCAATTGTTTCGACATTTTTTTCTCCAATAGAAAATACTTATATGAATACTCAATAAAATTTTCAAATCCCTAAAATCAAAACATAATTCGTTATCACGAAATTAAAATGAAACCGTTATTTTGCCAATTTTCGAAAATGTTAACTTTAAAAGCCAATAAAGATAAATTGTCAATCACGATTTTTAAAATATTTTGTAAAAAGATTAAGATTATGATTAGACTTCGACAAAATTTTCAAAGCAATAAACCTAAAATTGCCGGAAATATTAAACATTTTTGGAAAAAAGTTCAAAGTTCTATACTTGGCCAAATAATCGACCGATTCGTTCCAAAATGTACCACATATGTATATTAACTATATAATTTTTCCGATTTTTCATTATTTTTTTGTAGTTTTTCCCCTCCCACGGAAAAACTTTTGAGAAATTCAAAAATGAGCTAATAAAGTACCAACTAGACACGATTTGCAACCGAAAGCATACCATATTTGTGGTGATCGGACCATTATTTCTACCAGAAAAAGTGTTTTCATACATCAAAAAAAAAAATCTTTGTAAAACCAATACATTCTTCGCTTCGCTCAGAATCTAAAACATCAGCATCAAGCTAGCCGCAAGGCCGAGTAGGAATTTAATGGCAAAATGGATAAGAGAATAATCATGGCATGGATGGTCGAGTTTCATAACAATTGAATATAATAAGAAACGATATTGAACTTTTTTCAATCGCAGTTTATCCTTCTCGAGATAAGGTATCCAGATACAGGTTCGTACTTAAGGATTGTACAGACCAAGAAAAAATGAAGCGAGCGAAGGCAAGAAATAAAGGTGAAATGGCAAGTATTTCTTTTAATAAATTTAAGAACTTTAAGTGCTCTACCAACAGTACCTACAGTTACATTTATATGGATATCAAATGATAGTGAAGGTGTGAGAAAAATCCTAAATCTTTTACAGTATATATGCGATCAAGTGGAGAACCATTTAAAATATATAACAAATTAAAGTTTATAATTAGAATGGGCTTTTTTTTAAGAAAAATAAAGTTCTTTAAGAATGAAGAAACCCAATAAGGAAATTTAGGAGTTATACATTTTTTTAATAGGAACAAATGTGTCAATAGCATTAAGTAAAGTATTGTTAAAGTTAAAGTTTATAGTTATCGTTATAGTTTTAGTTTTCAATTTTTAAAAATTATTTGGTGGTAAAAATACTGATCAAATTTTGTACATTATTTATAACAAATTTTTGAAGATTATTTAAATATACATTTTTCAAATAATTTAAATGACATTTTTAGTACCGGTTAAATTTTTAGTGTCAGTAATAAGTTATTACTAATAACCATAATATTATGATATAAGAATAAAATATTCAAATTTTTAGAATTAAAAAATAGATATGATACCTACACAAACAAAAGTTTTTATACTTCAATACTTTTCTAATATTCAAATAAATTGAATAGTAATTTTGACTTTTTGCACAAAAAAATTTCATTTATTTATAAAAAAAAATAAGTACCTCTACCTACAAAATTTACATTATCGAGAACAAAATTTTGAAAGTATTTATCTAGTTATACAAACTATAATTTGTTATAGTTATATAATATACAATAATACAAATTCATATTAACTTATCATAATATTTGCCTACTTCAAAATTTCATATTTTTAAGACCAATTGGGAAGAATTAACCTTTCTAAATTATAATTTACAATCATAATACCTACAAGTGGCTACTACTTATGAGCTCTAACAGTAAAAGGATAGGTAACTATCTAGGCCCATTAATATTTATTTAGAAATTAATTTACTTGACTTTCACTTTAATTTTCAATTCTTTTTTCTCTGAATTTTTTCTGTTTAATTTATGAAAAATAAGTTACCTTCTTGGAAACATCAATTATATCCAATTCATATATTGGCATTGATATATTGTTATTAATATGACTCCACTTTTTGTTAAAACTACAAAATAAAATTAGTACAACAATGATACTAATAAGTTATTAGTAGTACCAATATAGATGACTTTAGTTGTGAAGCAATCAAGAAACATTCATTGTTTTTTATTTGACACTTTGCTAAGCATACTATGAAATATTATAATAATGATGGTAAATCATCAATAGTAATAAATACATTTCGTCTTTCTAAACAGTTATAAGTATTATTTTTTGAAAATGCTAAATAAATAATGTTAAACAATATGTACAGCGTTAAATATTTGAACATCATTGTACAATACATAAAAAATTGAATACAACAGTAAAAAAATGAAATACAATTTATAAACAGTTTATACAGAAACTTGTTTCCAAAGAAACTATCACATTTTCAATAAGAGGTATTTATGACAATTAAGTTCAATTTTTATAATTATAATAAATATATATTTAAATACTAAAATAGAAATTGTAATTTTAACTTTTGTGAAACTTTTTAAGTTGTGGATCAACTGGTCTCAATAAAACTATCCATTGGATTTATAACCCACCTAGGTTTAAGACCATAAAATATTTGTCTTTGATCTTTTCTAGTGACAATCATTAATTAGAGCATTTCATAGTCTGGATCATCTTCAATTTTAGGAAGTTTGTACCCATACTTTTGAGCTAAAACAAAGCGTTCCCAAGATACTTTTTCAAGATCTGCCAAATAACCACGATTGGCTGCACTTGAGAAATATAAAATTGCATCTTCAGGTGGAATCATACGTCTTGGTATTAATTCTCCTAAAAAATAAATAAAAACTTTATCAAATATTTATTATTAATTAAATAAGGTGAATTGATAATTTATTAGGTTGATTTTTTGTTTTTAAACACTAAATAGTAAATAGTAAATTATATTAGTTTATTGTCATGTGTTTTACAAACACAATAGATTAGATATAAAAGTTTACATAAAATTTTGAATGATAACAGAATCAAATAAATCCTTTTTAGTGCAGCTAGAAATAGATTATAATAAATATGTAACGTTTTCCTCATATGAATATACGTACATAAACAAACATGAATTTATCCAGGTGGATAAGTAAGAAATCAAATAACTACATATTAGTAAACAGCTGGATACAATTTTGTATGAAAGACATATGAAGCATGTGAGAAAGTAGTGCAATGTCAGACCACTTCCTTGTTTGACCTAGTTACAAATTTAAATATATAAATTAATAATAATATAATAGATGTTCCAATAATTTAGAATTAATTTTACAATTCGTATTGGTTGCCTAACCTAAGAGTTTTAGCAAATTTGAAATAAGTTTTAATACTATTTAGAACACTAAATTTATATCACATATGCGATCTTTACTGGTGAACAAGTAATATTAGTTTAAAAAATGTGTGAATACATAGTTACATCTATTATATGTTTAAATTGCATAATTAAAGTTAATATTTAGAGAAAAATAACTAAAAGTTATTGATTATTCCATGAAATGTCAATGATCATTTCACAACTATTCAGAAATAGAAAGTCAATACTTCTAGCAATGCTGGTTCGTGTACAGGGGGACAGGGCGATCGCCCATGAAGAAGTGAGGGCCCCTTCTAAAATTGTCATAAATGGATTTTTAATGCATTTCATATTGATTTAAATATTAAAAAGGTGGAAAGGTCGATTGTGGACGTTCCTCCTTCGTCCCTCGGAGAAATTAATGGTTAATTATAATTATTAAGATTTGAATGCAATGATATTGCATTAGAAAATACAATTCTGAGCAAATAAACATTATATAACTATTATATATATATATATATATATATATATATATATATACATATATTTACATTATATATTTAATTAATAATAAATAATAGTTAATAATTAATTTATAATAAAATAATTGATTTATTTCATACATTTAACCTATCTAAAACCTATCCTATCTGTTATTTATAACAAAAAACAAATTGTAAAAATAAATGATCCTATAAGTCACGAGTTAGCCATTAAATGTGGAGTACCACAAAGTACTACGTTATCCCCAGTTCTATTTAATATTTAACTAAATAATATAAATCATTAATTTAAATAGTCAAAAAGTAAACAGCTATTAAACTATAATGTTAATACGAAATATGCTTTATCCAAATTCTCCCAAACATGACCACAAAAAAAAAACTGCCTGTCGAAGGTTTTCGATTTTATTGGAATTCATATTTTCAACATAATGCCTAATTTAGTAAATATGGAACTAACTTAAAATAACAAATCTCCTACTGGTTAATGACGAACATGACGCTGCTAAAATAAGTGATTTATGAACACCATTTATTATTATTAATTCAATTTTTTTTTATTTAAATTTCTAAACGCTTCCTATATATAATTTGTGTATGTATAATCTATGTAAAACTTTTTAATAATAAGTACTATGTATAATTAATAAACATGTTAAGGATATTGATAACCTTGAGCCTACACACAAGTAATCTCAGTGAGGCCAAATAATCTATATAAAAATAAAAAAAACTAATGCCTCATAAGCTGTAAGTAGTTTCCCTCAGTGGTTGGAATAATATTTATTACATTAACACCAGAAAGACAAGACAGTAAATAATGTAATCGCTGAACATCAGACAAATTGATTGTTATGAAACATTGCGTTAAATGCATCAATGTATGATACCCAGTTTTGTCAAAATGTTTGAGTAAAACACGGGAGGGGGGAGGAACGAGTAAATACAAAATCCTACAAAATAGCTATTCACAAGGGGCTATTCTTTACCAAATGCTTTTTAATATATATATAAAATGTATATACGTAAATGATGTAGCACTAGTTATACAAGCTACAACCCTTGAAAAATCGAAAGCCCCACTGAACGCGGAGTTAGTAAAAGTACAGAAGTACTTCCAAAAATTTTACCTCAAATTGAATACAAACAAGTCAGTTACAACCACTTTCTACTTACAACTGGCAAACCAGTAGCGATAAATATAGAAACTAATGGCAAAAAAATCAAAACCGAAAAAGCACCTAAATATCTGGAAGTTAGGACAAAACTTTTAGACAGCACCTTTAGAGCGTGAAAAACCAAATAAAGACAGCATTAATGCCAAGCTAGTAGGCAGAAGTTGGTACTATCATGCAAATGAGCTTTGCATTTCCATGCTATCCCTAGTGTACAATGTGGCAGAATACTGTACACCTGTTTGGACAGGAAGTGCACATTGCAAGGTCTATGTACAGTTGAATGATGCCATGACATAACAGATATATGAAATAGAGGAAATAGAAATAAGGTCTTCTTAAATAGAATGGCTACTGGTCCTATCCAATATAGCCCTTCCAGATCTACGAAGATAAGTCAGACTGAGTTAATGATACTGAAATTAAGCAATTATCCAGATTCACCAATTCAAAAGACAAAGCAAACATTAATTGAAAAATGTCTTCAATTACATCACCTCTAGAAGGATTTCTGAATTTTTTCATATTCATGAAATAAAATGAAAAAATCTATATCAGTATTATTTTTGAATAACTATACTTTATTCAAAATAAGAACAGGCTACGGCGGTGACCAGTTTACGTCGGGCGACAATCAGGCACCGCCTATTTGTATCCCCCACTTAATCAGCCACATGTTTGTATAATATGTATGTGATTATGTGGCGCGCAAGTGACAGTATGGAAAAATACAACACAACGTACCAATTTGCTCCTCATTGGTTTCAGAGTACACAATGCAACTTAAGTTATTTGTTCAGGTTGGTGGTCTATGATTGACTAATTACATCATTCTTGCTTTCGTTTTTGTTCAAGGTGTATGCGCATGGTGAAGCCACGCCCATGCGCACAAGTCGGCCGCCATAGCCTGTTCTTATTTCGAATAGAGTATAGTGGAGTATTTATATCTCTTAAACAACTTTATTGAGGAACGTCAAAGCTTATTTCAACTGATATTTCAGGAAATAAATTGACTATTCCTGAATCTCGTATTTAATATAATATCATATTAATCTCTTTTAATTTAGCAGCATGAGATATTTGTTTATGTTTAGCAACACTAATATCACTTTTCAATGCTGAAGTAAATTTTGCGTCTCTTAACATGATTTCAGCAGTTTTAAAATTATCTATAAATAAAATAACAAAAATTTTTAAAATATTAAATTTTAAATAAAAAAAATTACCATTGTATACCATGAGTCCAAAAATTATTTTATAGGAAAAGTGTTCCATGTTCCACCTGCAAATAGGTTGTCCATGTTGAATACTGCATAAGGGTTAGGCTCATATTTTTTAATATTTGTATATAAAGGAAAATAGTTTAATTTTTCATTGATTACCTAGTTGTGTAGTCTAATTTGTCATCCATCATTGAATTCAACAAATAAAAATCTGCAATAAAACCATAATAAGATATAATACTAAATAATAATGTAATCTTAAAATCTTACAATAATATTCTTTAAGAAATTTTACCTAAAAAGTATGTGAAGAATTAAAAATACAGCATTTTTAAGGTATATATAAATAGTATATATACTTACAACAGTACATATAATTCTCAAATTTAAATGCACTAAATTAATCAAGAGGTTTATGAAGCTTTATATCAGCAGCAAGATGAATTAAGACATAAACATTGTAGGATATATAGAGAAAACTACAAAATACTAGAAAAAAAGGAACAAAATGGTTGAAAAAACCAGGCGTCCTATTTTTAAATAAGTCCTCGTTTATCCGGGATCTTTTTTAAGAAAAATAAAATTGTCCTCGTTTACACATTTGATTTAATATTCTTCTATAAATGGAATAATTTTAAAATAAATTGTTTTTCTTAAATAATTTTTATAGAATTGGTGATAATATGACAAATTTTGTAGCTTGGGATAACTTTATTAAACATTGCATATGTATACATCTTCAACTGCTAACTATTTAGACAAATTGAATCAATTGTTATGCAATATAAAGTAATTTAATTTATTATATAGTATTAATGTATTAAAAGGAATATCTAGTTCAGATAAATATGGATTGGCATTGATTATAATAATAATTGTAATAATAATAATGTATTTTTATTTATTTTTTCTAAAATTTAAATGTTTATAATTTTATATGATCTATAGTAAATTTATGGTGCAGTTTAGTTTTAAAATATATTTTTCAAATTTTGTTTTGTTTATTGTGCAATAAATTTAAATATTTAATTTTGAAAGTAATTATTATTTTTTTTTTTAAATAGTTTTATGTATGTATTGGTTTGAAAACTTTTTCATTTAAATTTTAACAAAATGTACAATGTGTTAAATTATTAATGCATTTAATATTTATTAATATAAACTATAATAACACTACTATAATTTTCTGTTTTTTCCTTGTTACTGTGTATGATAGATTGGGAGCAAAAAAGTAATTTTGTAGATTAGCATTCATTTTGAGTTACATTTATAATATTATTGTACTACTTGGAAATTGAAGAAGTGTCCTCTTTTTTTGTTAAACACTTCTGGCCACCCTAAGCATAGTAATTATATTTTAGATGTAATTGGAGCGATGAGAGTAAAGATATTCTTACATAAATCATGTGATACTATATCATTTAAGGCTATTGATCTTCTATAGAGTAAAAACTGTCTAAATTATAATACTTTCTATTGTTTAAATACTGATTAGGTCTGCTGGTATACTGTTATTACTATAGAAAATTGCAATTAATACATTATTTGTTTTATAAACTGAACCCAAAATTGGCCATTATTGACCTAATTTCTAATCATTTTCATTAATACAAATTTTCATTTAAAACAAAATTTTTATTGAGATTTAAAAACTACTTTAAACATTTTTTACCTAAATTGATGAAAAAAATTATGTTTTTGTGATACTTGTGCACCTTCTTATGGTAACGAATGAAAAAAAAATATATTCAATTTATGTTCTATCTTTCACATTGTTTACAGTTTCTTATTTCTGATGAAAAATAAAATTTGTGCATAATGTATTTTATGAAAATTATATTTTAATTTAAACTTTTTATATTCAAAATCAATAGTAAAAATAAATTGTTCTATAATATTGAAATTTATATATTACTTATTACTTAGGTATTATATTATTTACATTAGCTTTTACAGCTAGCACTGCAGGTAAAGTTGTTGATATTGGTAAATCAGGCATAGCCAGTGACAAAATGTTGCAGAGGGTCTGATCAGATATATGTTTGTTATTTTTGGGTAAGTCTAAAACATTTTAATTACGCGTCAAATTTAATTTAAGCTATTCTTTTTTACAAATTATTTTTTAATAGTTTTCGATAGAAATATATTTTTAAATGAATAAATTATTAAAAATGTGTTGGTAAGCTATATATAATATTATATTTTAATTTTAGAATAATTTCAATTTTTTTTATACATTTAGTATTAAATTTAGTATATGAGTATACAAAATAAATAAATTCTAAATACAAATTATGCCTACTATGCATATTTCCATCAGCAATCTGATAATAAATGTCAGTATTTGTGTTTAACATGTTATATAGTGCACGGTGAATACAACTCTATCATATTAGGAAATTATAATATTTTTTTTCGCGAGGATTAACAAAATAATCTCTAATAATATTAATCAATGACAAGGGCATTATTCAATAATACATATTTAAATAATGGTTTTGAAGCAATACAAAAATGAAAAATATTTATAATAATAACTAATAATATAAACTTTTTCAATTTTCTGTTATTTCATTTAATACGTGTTTATAACTGTTTATTTTAGTCTATCTAAATATTATTCTCAAGACGTGAATCTGCATCTGTTATTTTAAATGTTTTTTGTGATAATTTTGTAAAATACGACGAATAAGTATAATTACCAGAAGGCAATGATTCTTGTAAGAGATTTTTACTTATATTTTTATTCAGGTATTTATTTAATCTTTACTCACTTAAATTTTCATCATTTTTCTCATCATTGTTATCAAAGTCTCGTCATGATTTTTCGGTTTGAATTTAAAACAACAGAATAATATTTTCAATAAATTGAAATTGGAGGTCTGTGAATTGAAATTAACATTAATAATTTGTCGATTGATCACTATTCAATGGCATATTTACATTTGTACTTTGTAGAATTTAAAAATAATGTTTAAAACGTAAATTTACTAGGGGTTACCTGGATAGTTTTATGTTTCCGTCAATTATCGAAGCAGCATTGTCCTGTAACTTGCAAGTTCGTAAATTAAATGGTTCTTCCTAAAATACTTATATAGTATATACTATAGATACTTGAATAATCAAAATTCCAGTTTACACTATAATTAATTGAATGGTAATAATAATATTTACTACAATATAAATAATAATAATACTATAATTATACTACTTGATGCGCAGTGAAGAAATCGGCGGTGGGTCTTGTATCTTGTTTATAGAACAATTTTGTTTGAAAATTAGTAATTACGTTTTGATGAGATTGATATGGATATTAATTATCATAGGCGGCACTAACATAACCTATGAAACTTTTAGGTCATAAGAAAACTTATCATTGATTAAACAATAATCACGTTTTAGAGTTATAAATTGTTATTATTTTAAATATCCCCGCGGGTAAACATATTACTGCTGAGGTGAATCAATGATTTTATAGTACACAATAAAAATTTAAATTTTATAATATATCTATTCTATAATCAATGGTTGCACTAAACTTGTCACTGTCTATTGATAAATTATTTAAACTATTGTTAAAGAATTTTTATTAATATGTGCTTAAGTTGTTCACTCATTATTTACTACTGGTTATCGAATAACAACAAATACTGTAGAAGTATAGACAATGTTTATTTTATAATATTTCATAACAAGTATGGGTTCATTCATTGAAAACAGCAAAGGATTGTTAAAAATTAGATTTTAAACTAGAAATATAATATTAGGCACATTTATTTACAATATTATAAATGGTAAATTATTATTGAGTTAAGTTATAAATATATATAATTATGTACGAAGTATGGCTAATAGAAAACCAAATTATTAATTTTTAAGTATCGGGAAATATTATTTGACAGAAATATGGGTATTAATTATGTATTAAATGTTTATATATTAATTTTTATTGTATTATTCTTATCATAATCGATTATTAATTTTAAATGGATTTCATTTAATAAATTTTAATAAAAAATTAACAATTTGTTTAAAATTAACATGAATTAAGATAGTATGAATATCATTATATATCCAATCATCTATTCATATATTATAGTATAAATTTATATGTATACTTCATTTATTAATTATTTGAAATTGGCGCTAAAACAATGAACTAATCAAAACAACAACCTTTACAACTCTAATTGGAATAGAAATCACGCAACCTCCGTGGCCATGTGCAATAAAGGTGTTGAGACCGATGATCTTAACGATGATTCGGACGATGGCCCGATTCTTTCGCCAGTCGAAGAACCACCGTTTATTCACTGTTCAGAATACACTATTCTGTTCGCTGCTCGTTTTGCTCTCCGCCACTTTTGCAATATATTTACGTACATCTTTTTTGTACATATTTTGGCGTCTATTGCTTATACGACGTATTAAGACACAACAACAACAGAAGAAATTAATTAATTTTATAATTAATATCAATTGATGGTTAAATATGTATACGTGTAACAACATAATTTAAGAAATATAATTTAATATTTGTTGTCTTATTAAATTAAATTGTTCTTTTTTATTAGATTTACTTTTAAGTGTTATTATATCTAATTTGTAGTGTATATACATACATTTTATTAGCAATACTCTACTCTTATAGTATATATTAATATTACCTAATTTTTTTCTCCTTTTAAAAAGTTCTATGTTTGTGTAACATACTTGTTTCCATATAACTAAAATCTGTGTGGTTGTCTTCATATACAACAAAAAAACTAATACTACTGACCAACAACTGAAAAGACAAAAAATGCATAAATTTGTGTACCAAATGAAAGTAAGTATACATGATTATAATTGTTCATATGTGTAATGACATAAATTTAGACATTATTTTTGTTGCAGAGTTATGTTCATACTAAAGTAGACAATGTAAATAGTATTGTGTAGTGCAGTTGGTCAATTGCTCTTATTTTCTTATTAATTCAATTGTATCAATACATATCACTTGGGTATAAGATCACTCTCAACAGTTTTAGTGTAATCCATCATCATAAAAAAATTTAAATATTATTATTTTATTTATAATCTGACCACCGATAATAGAACAAATAATTTTAAATGTTAACAATGTGTAATGACAAAACACTTTAATTTTTTTAATATAATTGATCTCTCATAATATTTTATGTTTAATGTGTGCAACTTCGCAACTTGTCAATCATTTATTTTTTATATATTATTTTATTTTTAAATATTTTATATTTTTATTTATTTTATTTTATTTGTTATATATACTACCTTTGTTAAATAAATATAATATTTATTAATAATGTTGTTTTTTATCTCATTACTTATACCGTGAATAAACTAAAAACTTACAAAATTAATATGTTCAGTAACACTAAGTATAATGTTTTTGTTATATTATAATAAAATTAAAATATATATATATACATTTTGTATGAAGAATGAAAAAAAAAATCTTAGTAAATAGTAGGTAAATTAGTGTCACCAAGTGTTTATAAAACGTATAGTTTGACATATATTGTCTCTTCTTAGTGTGTGCAACATTGCAACTCTATGTTTTAACTATAGTTAAATTGTTCTTTGGAAGTTAAGACACAGAGCTATGTATAATATTAACTATATAAATACTCATAAAAATAATATGTTGAAGTATAATACATTTCTATTAATGAAATATTGTATAACAAACATCCATTAAATTACAAAAGGTTAGAAAAAAGTCAATAAAATCTCAATAAATTGTACATATTATATTATTATTATTCGCCAGCCATTTTATATATTATTGTCAGCTCGGAAAAGTGATCATGAATTCTGGCCACGACGGAGACGTCCGGTGTACTAGTAAATTTTAATAATTTAAAAATACCGAAACGGCCCGTGGAAGATACGACACGAAAACGACCCATTTTATAATAAGAGATTTAGACAAATTATAATTTTAAAACCATTAATGTCATTCCACATTATGTCATTATACATAAATACTTAATACCTATCACAAGAAATAAGAAAAAATGTTAAAATATGCCTTAAAAAAAAGTTATGGGACTGAAATCTTGTACAAAGAATGATTTATTCGACATATCCAAGTAGTACATAATATAAGTATATAACATAATAATATGGTACCCGGATACCCCCAGACATAACTGTCAGAGTGGGTTAAATCATCAGTTAGTTTACTTAGTACACATTAAAAAAATATCCAACTTCTTCTCTGACAATACAAAATACTATAGGTGTGCACAGAATTGAATTTTAAGTGGTACCTCATATAATTTTGATTCCCCTTTTATACTATTATTCAGATTATTGTAGAAATTTAAATAGCAATATTTTGTAAATATTTTATCTCTTATTTGTTGTATTGGTTTTACAAAGATGTTTTTTTTTTTATGTATAAAGACACTTTTTCGGGTAGAAATAATGGTCCGATTACCACAAGTAGGGTATGCTTTCGGTTGAAAATCGTATCTAGTTGGTACTTTATTAGTTCATTTTTCGAAATTCTCAAAAGCTTTCCCTTGGGAGGAGAAAAACTATCAAAAAATAGTGGAAAATTGGCAAAATTACGATTTCTGTTATTTTAAATTTTTTAATTTCCTGATAATTAATTGAGTTTTAATCATAGTGTCTTGAAATTTTTTTTGAGCATTAACTTAGGTGAACTTCATTACACGAAAAAATTGAAAAACAAATGGTTTATTTTCTGACTAAGTATAGAGTTTTGGCTTTTTTTATAAAAATGTTTAATATTTCCTGCAATTTATAGTTTATTGATTTGAAAATTTTGTCAAAGTCTAGACATATCTACGACTTAATGTTTTTACAAAATATTTTGAAAATCGTGACTGACAATTTTTTTTTCATAACTTTATAAAGTAAGAATTTTTGAAAATCGGCAAAATTACGGTTTCATTATTTTATTTCTTAATAACTAAATAAGTTTTGATCGTAGGAAATTGAAATTTATTTTAAATATTTACATTCGTAATTTACACACGTGGAAAAATGTTGGAATGGATTATTAGTATAGCATATTGTAATATATTGAGTTTCGCTCAGAATCGTATTTTCTAATGCAATATCATTGCATTCAAATCTTAAGTATAATAAACCACTAATTTCCCCGAGGACTGAAGGAGGAACGTTCACAATCGACATACCCACTTATCTTTACTTTTTTTGTTTTGCCAATATATTAAACCCGCTCTATAGAATTGCCTATTACATAATATTAAGTTGGGCTTGGTTGGATATTACTTATGTATATTATATTTTATACATTCTGCTGCATAAGCAATATATTTTATAACTTAAATTGAGGGAAAATAAAGCATAAAATATTTTTTTTGTTTTCGAGTTATTAAATTTCGGAGATTTTCGAAGATTATTATGTCCTTAAGCCTTAATTCATATATTCATAATAGCAGGTGATTCCTAGGCATACTCGACAGCGTATTTTTCAATTTGAGTATATTCAAAACCGCTATGCTATTATTGGTTCGTTTGAATTTACCGCAATTTTGTTCATCAATTTAATTTTAGTTTTTTACTCATAGCTCCTAGATACCTTATCCTATATACTATATGGACTATATTGTCTATGATAATATTAGATGTTTTAACGAATTTATATTACTATAAATATTAGTATTATCATTGATTATATATAATATTAAAGTCATAAACTCATAACGTAAACTTACAACCACTACTTATAATATACATTTTATTAAACAATTTGATTAAATAATTCATTGTACTAAAATGAACAAGGTAAATAATTAGGTATCTCCTAATCTATTTATTTTCTAATGCATACACCTAACACAGTGGCGTCATTTCAGTTTTTACTATACTAGGGTAGACCCATAAATATGTCGACTATTTTTAAGAACAGATTTCTAAGAATCATAATATTAATTTCTCATAGAATTATTCAAATTTTAGATGCTTATAAAATATAGTTACAACTTATGATTTTCAAAATATTTTGTAATAATATTAATTAGTATATGATTAGACTTCGGCAAAATTTTCAAAGCGATAAACCAAAAATTGCCAGAAATATTAAACATTTTTTGAAAAAAATTCAAAGTTCTATACTTGGCCAAATAATCAACCGATCCTTTCCAAAATTGTATCACATTTGTATATTACCTATGTTAATACTCAAAAAAATGTTCAAGTCCTTACAATCAAAACTCAATTAGTTATCACGAAATTAAAAAAATTAAAATAACAAAAACCGTAATTTTGCCGATTTTTCATCATTTTTTTGTAGTTTTTCCCCTCCTACGGAAAAACTTTTGAGAAATTCGAAAAATGAGCTATATAAAGTACCAACTAGACACGATTTGTTACCCTACTTGTCCTAAGTCCTCACAACTACAACTCTTTTGCACTACTGATCCTAAGTACTTGAACCTATCAGTTTCACATACTAGTATATTACATTATTACTGATGACAAATGTATATTGTTTATATATAATATATTTAATTATATATATATATATATATATATATAATTTTTTTTAATTAGGGATCTGCCTTTAATATAAAATGAATTTTTATGTGTAATTGTTTAAACTTTAAAGTTGTAAATGTCAATACATTTATTATTATTTTAATATTTATATTATATACATAATAATATTAATAATATAGGTAGTTATATATTTTTCATGTAATACCTAAATTATAATTTTTTTTTCAAGTACTTAGGTACATAAAATAATATAGGTAACATAATTATGTGTATATAGTGTTTATCAGTGAATTTGTATTCAAAAATTCAAAATATAATTTGATAATTTGTATTTTCATGTTCATTTAGACCAATAATAAATAATAATTATTATTAAATAGTATATATTATTACTAAATTTTAGTACTTATATTATCATGAGAATAAAATATTTTTTTTTACAAAATAAGACCTCAAATATATTGCTGCTCTATAAGCTCTATACGAGTATAAGTCATATATCCAGTTAGAATCTTCCAATTATATTATAAATATATTACATTTATACAAAATAAATTGTTTTTCGAAACAAATTTTATTTTATTTTGTACAGAATATGTTCTTAATTCTTAAATACAATATAACAACATTAAGTAAGACGTAAGTAACGTCAAAGATTTGTAATGCAATGTTAATTGGTTAACGAAATAATAATTGTTCGGCAACAACTTATAATCTATGGCCATCTTGAATCTTATTTGTAAGAATATTCGGAAATTTGCATATTTGAGTCCGAAATGTTTGGTGCAGGAAAAATAATAAAACAGGTTAGAAATTATTATTACGCGATAAAGTAAACTTTTTTTTTAGAATTTTGTCATTGTGAAGTTTTTAGAGTATCTTTCAAAATGTGAAATAATAAGCAACGTCATTGTCAAATATATATATATATATCTTGAATACTTATTATACTGGACAACTATTAATTAATATAAAATAATAATATCATAATAAGATATAATAATCTTTTTATTTTATATTAATTATCAGTACCAACATCAATATAACTTGGATGTATTATAATACCTAGTTGTTTATTTTTGATAAATTCTATTTAAGATTGGTTAACTCATGAAACAAAACCAAAATTAAAATAAATTTTATTTCTAAATAGAAACCCACCTAAATGTATTAAATTTGGCGATGGTGTTGCTTATTGCAGATTAAAAGATAGCATTTTAAAATTATTTATAATATATAGATATTTTATTATAATATTGTTATTGGAGAAATATTACGCTAAACTAGTGTAATCTTTTTATTTCGGGTATATTATACCTAAAACACATAAATACAAATAATATAATATATTAAAACTATTATGCATAATATAAATACTTATTTATAATAAAGTAAGAAAAGACATCGGGTATTATCTTTGACAAGAGGATGTTGATATAGTTGAAAGGTAGATATTATAAGGCAGTAATGCGGCCAACTGCAGTGATGTATGAATCTGAGTGTTGCCGCGTTGGGCAGTGAACAAGAAAATAAACGATGGATAATTGCAGTGGAAAGTATGAATATTAATATGAATGTGTGAGATCCTAAAGAGGATAGAATAAGAAGTAAATACATAGAGGAAAGAAGAGTATTCGTGTTACAATGAGATGATAATGAGGGAATATAGTTTGAGATGATTTGTCGTGATTAAGGATTATTAGTGTACGTAAGACATCGAGATCTATAGAGGTGCAAGATTAGGGTATCTACTCTGTCTAACTGAGAGTGTAAGACGAAATAGAGAAGAAGAGACACTATAAATTCTTTATAAATTATAAATTTTTAATACAAAGAAAAGTACAATTTCGAATTTATAAACTAAATAATTCGTATTAATTAAATAATAATTTATTATACTATATACTAACTAGTAATAAATGACAGGTCTTTATTTTGAAAGTTTCAAACTCTTAATGATTTATTCATAGGTAGCAACAAAACCTTAATTTAAAGGTAGTTTGAGTTTAGGTTAAAGATATAAAATATTTGAATGTGCACTAGGCATATTGTATGATAATTATGAACAAGGTTCGAAACTTAATCATTTATTCTTAAAGACCATTAAATAAAGAGCTTAATTTTTTAAAATGAAATTGAAAATTTAAATTACTTATAGTGAGAATAGTGTTTGACGTTTGACTGCATCTTATAAGAAATTAACATTTAAAGAAAATTGTTCGAAATAATTTTTTGTTTTTATTTTATAAATTAAGCGTACCTACCTAACCCTTCTAATATTTCACGGTTTAAGTTGAATTCAATCATTATAAGGGGAAGGGTATACTACTTTTTCTTAAGTTTCATAGTGGTCCTTATTATGCCAATGAAAGCACTAGTTTTTAATCCATTAATAATTTATAATTATATATAACTTTGTTGTATAACCTGTGATTACATTGATATATCTTCATATATAATTTATTATTATGGCTATAATTTTGCTTAGGTACCGGACAATGACTAGTTATAATTAGTGATTGAATTAAACGGAATTTTATTTATATTTCTCATTATCGTATAAATGTAAAGTACAATTTATTAGTCCATCACTTATATACAAGTATACAAATAATATCCCTATTACTTTATGTTTAAAATTTCATAAAAAATTCAAAATACTTGTGCTCAAAATTTACATACCTTTATAATTTTGATAGTCGGTGCCGAGTGTAAAAAATAAGTTTTCACACAAGTCGGTGCGGACAACTATAAGTTTCGGTAGTAGAACTTGTTTATCATACGTGACTGGTGCTCTTATTCAGCGCCAAGTATACATAGTATAATACCACGTACTTTTGCAGCTGTCCGCGCTCGTCGAACGACATTACAGGTACGTTTCCGGGTTATCGTCGTCCTCTCGGTCATCCAGACGCTTGCGATACCCGACCGTTCTGATGAAATCCGACAGTAATTCATCGTCGCGATATCCGATCGACGATTTCTGTGTCGCCGTGACCGTGGTGGGTACCCTATAATTTTCGCTGGTATGTTCCAACAGATAATTATCGTCATTGTCGTTATCCGTATCGATAGTAAATGACGACGAGGACACTCGTTCCGCGGTCGACGAGGTCTGGCTAGTGGCTGCACGCGACGATGGTCGCCTGCTCGGTCTAGTGATCTTTCGCCCGACGGTATTGAGTCTATCGATCCTCCTCCGGACAGTCATCAGCTGCGTTGTGCTCCGCCGGATGGTCTTCCGCCTGACGAACCTTAGCTGCTTATTCCTTCGCCGGACGGGCGGCACACGGCCTCGCCGCCGATGACCGCCGTTGCTCACCGTCACCAGAAACGGCGGGGCCGGCAGCATTATCACATTTACCGTGGTCTTCGAATTCGCGTGACACGATTCGCCACAGCTACAGTCCGTCGGTGTCACTATCAAGTATATAACAATATCAAATTTAGTATAGCTTATCGGAAGTTTAAATTTCATAAGTCGTAATATATAATATTATTTTAAATACCATGATGTTTTTTATTCGGTTTCTCGTTATTGTGTTCGCAGTCCGTTTTACTACTACTGTGTATTGAAGCCGGCGTCGTAAAATCAACCAAATGTCAATGACATTAAAGTCCATAGAGTATATAGACGTAATATGAACGTTTCCATATATTTGGCAGATAAATTATTAACTAATATTGTAATAAATATATAGAAAATAAAGTTATAATATATTATTAAATAATGTTTGGTGAATTGTCGTCATGGAAGTCGTATGCGAAGAAAATATTATATTTATCTTACAGTAAGTAACAAAAAAAATAGATGTTTGTATGTTTAATTATTTGTTTTTTTTATGCTCCGGCTGTGCTATATATTTACAATTTTAGTTCCCCGATTACAATATTAAATATTTGTGTTGAATTGAGTTCCAAACACGATTAAAGAATAAATATATTATTGTATATTTTATTTGTAACAATGTCGTAAAATGTTTGTACAGATGGGCTAGTAGCACCTTTTAGCACCAAATCTCACTGTTTTTATATTCATATAAACTCCTATAAAATAGTAAAACAATTTAATTATCTTAAAATACTAAATATTATAAATGTAATAATTAAGATTATAATTGTAATTATTGTTATACCATTAAATAATTCTTTTAAGTATAACATTTAGCATTGATTATGATTTTTACATTATTGATTTGTTGATATTATCAAAGGTTACAATATCTTAAATAACAAATTTATCATATTGTTTTTGTAGTAGCTAATTATACTAAGTATGCAACATAATAAAATGTCATGGTAATAATATAAATAATAATTAAATACAAATGTTTACGACACAATTAAAAAGTAGAAGAGTTAAAAATATTATAAATAATTTGGAAAAATGTGTATATGACAGTAAAGGTGTTGAATAATAATCACTATTAACAGAAAATGAATTTATAACCAGTATTTTGTATTGCATTTTAGGTAAAATATTTATAGAGTTTTATAAAATCCCCATAGTATAGGGAGATACTAAAGTTATTTATTGTATTTGCTGCCTTTAATAACAGAAGTCCTATATGATATCCCAGGATATACCAATTAAGATAAACTCTGAATATCCAATCAAGATATTCTGAGGATAAATTATTATTATTATTACGAATCGAACGGGTCCAAAACCATTTTCTATTCTACGCTGCTTATATCCTTAAAATTTCTCATCCTCTTCATGACTATACTTCTATTTCCTCTACATTAAATATTCTTACCCTTTCCTCTCGCCATGTTGCTGCTGACATCCACTTCATTTACTAAATGGCTCTATTGATACCCCTGCTTATCTTTCTTTCATTTCTTTTCGTATTACTGTCTATCCTACTAGAAACCACTCCTTATATAACGTCCCTTCTCACTATACGAACCACAACCACAACCATTCTATGCACAGAAGCTCGAGAAACAAAACAATATTGATTACAATTATATAATTAATCTTATAAAGTTTTTTTTTTTAATTGTATATATTTAATAACAGTAAATAATAATAAGAGTTAGAATTATAAATTTATTATATAATTATTATATATTATTATATCCTGCTATAAAGAAATACATTATTCGGAAGTAGTTTAAAAACTTATAATTTGATTCCATAATTAATATTAATTAATTTATAATAATAAAAACCTTAGCATAATTTAGTTCGTTTCGGTTAGGATAGTCGAATTTTGTTCAAGTATTCAGCCGAGTACCAATATTGCCTACACATCACGCCGTCATAGCAGTAGGGTTTTAAAATTGTATTAAATATTTAAAAATGAGAAAAAATAAAAATAAGTTTGAAATTGAAAAAAACGTCCTTCATTAGGATTCTACAGAGTGTATAATATCAAATAGAACGTTCACACTTTTCTAATTTTAATTTATAAAATGTTTAAAATTGATATTTGTTATCTTGGATATAATATACACGTCATGATAATATATCTCGGTAGTTTATCATTTATTCATAGACTGCTGTAAACGCATCTATGTCCAATGAAACAGGGGTAGATTTTATCGAATGTTAAGGGAGGAGGAAACTTAAATATTTTTTTATCTATAACACAATTTTTAATTCAACTTAAGGAGGACGATAACAATAACGATTGGTAATAACGTTTAATAAAATAAATCATTTATACTATAACAATTATATGTATTAAATAAAATGTACGAAAATAAAAAGTAAGTATACAATTTCAACTACTTACGCACATCGAACAAGTTTGAAATTTTAAAAGATGCATGGTTCATGGAGGGCGATTTTCCCCCATAAAAGGGATCCCTATTAAACTCGTCTCTGCACTGAAAGCGGTTAATATTCTTCTATCATCGAAATCTCAATTTAATATAATGCTCGCCAAAAATATACCATGCGAGTTTTATTTTAGCCCACTAGTTGGTAGTATAAAGCATGTTTTGATAATTAACTACAGAATATAATAAATGTAGTGTATTAAAACTGTAGTAACACAGAATTAGATGTTTATTCCTTTATTTTGTGGTAAATGTTCGTGGTTTTTATAAGATAGTGACAAATTATAAAAAAAAAAACACAAATTGTCTTTTTCATTTATTCTATGATATTAATCTTCGTTAACTAATAACTATATTTTTATTAATTTAGATTTTTATTCTTTAATACAATATTTTATTAAAATTTGATATTTGTCTTGTAATCGTAGGTATATTAGTTTATAATATTTAGAACATATATGGTATGGTTCATCGTGCAGTTTGTAAAATGAGTTCAATAAAGTAGCAACTAGATACAATTCTCTTCTGGAAACCTACCCATCTTGTAGAACGTAATTTCTACCAGAAAAAATGCTGTCAGGCATAAAAAATGCACACATAATTGTAAAACTAATACATCCTTTGCTTCGTTCAGAATCTAAAATATGCAAAAAATTGTTTTTAAATATAAAATTAATTTACTATTTAGTGTATTCAAAAAAATGATGATCTAGATAATCTACGCCTCTATCATCATTCGTTTTAATTTTTGGACTTTAAAATTTTCCATGTTCAATAAGTAATCATATTAAAAAAAAAATTAAAATTAACATGAATAAGGATAATATGAATACTGGATACCCAACCTATTCATATATCATATCATCTATTATAATACAATCATATACGTAAATTAATAATTATTTGGAATTGGCGCTAAAAAATTGGGCAAATCAAAACTACAAGGTTCACATCTCTAATAGGAATAGAAATCACGCAGCCTCTGTGGCCATTTTCAGTAAAGGTACTGCGTCCGATGATATCTACGATGATTCGAACGATGGAACGAAATACTCTGAATTTTTTGCCAGTTTACCATCGGCCAACACCGTTCAGTATTCACTATTCATTTCGATGCTTACTTGGTACTCCGCCACTTTTGCAATATATTTACGTACATTTTTTGTCTGTTTCGCATATTTTGGCGTTTATTGGTTATACGATGTATAAAGATACAGATGCTTATACGACGTACTCAAATAAATCGAGGGTAGTACATACTACTTGATATAAACCGATTTATTTGGAGTTCAGCAGACAGATACATACTTTTCCGCCACTTTTGCAATATTTTTAAGTGTGCGTACATTTTTTGTCGGTTTTGCATCTTTTGGCATTTATTTGTTATACGAAGTATTAAGATACAGATACTTATACGACGTACCTAAATAAATCGAGGGTAGTACATACTACTTGATATAAACCGATTTATTTGGAGATCAGCAGGCAGATACGTACTTATAAAACAAAATAAAAAAATTAGCTGCACAATACACAAGTAAAGAAATAAAAGGGTATATAAATATGAGTAAATATCATTATAACCCATATATTACCTATCATTAAGTAATAAAACTGAATAGATATTATGAATCCGGGTAAAAACAATTTTAGATTGACTAAGGACGACTGGTTCATAAATGTACTTATCCATATGATTGATTCCGGATCTGCTTTGTATGTTTATTTTCATGAATGTGAAGAGTTAGTACTTTTTGGGGTTTTTATTTAGTGCCTTTTACAGTAATCCATTGACACTTAATTAGCAAGTCTATTATATCAATTTTCAAATATCTTTTTATTTCTTCCATCCTATATTATTAATGATGGACCTATTTTTATTTAATTATTTAAAGTGCTTTTAATGAACATATAATTTAATTACAACTGATGTTTAATTTCAAGTGTTTTGCTGTGAATCTCATTGATCATAAGAATATGAGGGGTCCAAATTTGTTCTATAATGTATGATAATGTAACATAAAATATAATTTTTGGTTTAATATCTGGATATAATTTATGGTGTTCAGTAATAAGAGTTTGTAGATACTCGCAATACTTTGTATCCGCTTTCGATGTTACTATATAAAACTATTTTCGATATTCGATGTCAACAATAAACACATCTGAACATATCTGAGTGAGCGACGACTACATTTTGAAGTTTAGTTATATTTCGGGCTTCAACGTTATCCGTTGGTACTAAATAATTCCGATATTTTTTAAACCTAATAATTATTAAAAAATAAAATAAACTTCTTTATACATACAGTTCAGCAAACAGATACGTACTTTTGCAATATTTTTAAGTGTGTACATATTTTGTCGGTTTTGCATATTTTGGTGTTTATTGATTACATTTTGTATCGTTGTCCCTGGAATTGTTTTTAAATATAAAATAGTTAAAATAGTTTCTATTAAACCGATTTATTTGAATTCATCAGACTGATATGTATTTTTCCGTTATTTTTGCATGTGCGTACATTTTTTTACATTTTTTCGGTTTTATATATATTTTGGCGTTTATTGGTTACATTTTGTAATATTGTGTCTGGCATTGTTATTAAATATATATATATCGATATTATGTGATATATTATGTGGAATTTGACATACTGGTACGAATTTTTGACAAAGAACCATCTTTTACAATTACTTGCACAATGATCGCGGGTTTAAAATTATTATCTGTATGACAAAAAATAAGTTAAAGTTTTCACTTGATAATCTTATACGACATAATCATATACATGTATGTAGAACATACTATAATTTATACAATCCTCTTGGTACATAACTACAAGAGTGGTTTGTTACATCAGTTATTATAAATTAAAAATTTACAAAATGTATTATTTTAAAATAATATGTACTTATATAATTGTTTTAATAATAATATTATTAATTGATTAACGGAAATAGTTCCAATTAGAATACAATAAAATAAATAGATAGAAGTGTAATTAGAAGAAAATAAAATAATATTATAAAACCCACAATAGTATATTAAAATATTACTTTAAGAAGAAATAAAATAAGAACGGTATTAATAAGATAAAAATATTGAAGAATTAAAGAGAGTAATATTAAAGAAATCAAATTCTTTAATTAAATTGCCTGCGGATATAAGTATTTTAACTGGAGTGAATAGCATATACATTAAATTAATAGAAGAATTATAAAATATTGAAGAATTTCTAGAGATAGATTGGTTAATTCTAAATTTTAAACACTCGAGGATTTCAAGGCAATTGATAATATTATGTAATATTTTGTATAAAAATTTACAATTTAAGATATAAATTTTTTTATTTAGGGGCATTATTTTAAAAATATTACTAGTAGTATCATATCCAGAATGTGGGAGCTTTTCATAGTGGGATTAATACGATAGGTATCTACGTAAGACTGTATAGACTATGATTTTGTGTGATATTGTCAGTGTGCCATATTAATGAGGCATAGTCGATTAGAGATCGTACTAGGGAGAAATATATGGTATTAAGAGCTGATAAGTCAGAAAAATCTTTACATGTACGCTTTAGTAAGCTTATGTTCTTATATGATTTATTTCTTATATAATTTACATGAGAGTTAAACGAAAGTTTTGAGTTAAAGATAACGTCTAGGTCTTTAATTTCATTACTTCGTGTTAACTTTGAACTATTTAATGTGTAATCAAATCGTAATGTATTTATTATTTAAAGAAAAAGAAATGACCACACATTTATTAATATTCAATGGCATATCATTCTCATTACAACATTGATAAAGGCTATTTAAATTATCTTATAGCTTTAACGCATCATCATCACAATTAATACTATTATAGATTTAGTGTCATCTGAAAGTAAGAGGCAATTTGAGTGTTTTCAAATTTGTTTAATATTATTAATAAAAAGAGAAAATAATAATGACGACACATAATATCCTTGTGGGACACCGGATAAAACATTAATTTCATTAAAAATATAATTTTCATATTTTACGACTTGTGTTTGATTTGTTAAAAAGGAATGAATCCATGAAAGAAATGGACCATAAAAACCATAAGATTTAAGTTTATTTAATAAAAGAGAGTGATTAACTCTATCGATTGTTTTTTTTTAAATTTTAAAATTAAAATTACTCGCTCCGCTGAGAATCTATAAGTTAGAAAAAGATAATACTTTTCGAGATAATGAGTGTTCTACGTTAAGTGGAACACTCTGTATATTCAATTTACTTATTGTTTTACTTTAATAACAGCTTATAAATAACTACAAATACTTGAATAAAAAAAATTAAATTTTTTATTTTTACAATATTTATTTTTACATAAACCCAATATTATGACATTTTTTTAAAAAACATGGAACAATAGAAACATATTTAAACGCATAGCAACATAATAAATGAATAATAGAAAGATATTTATGAAAGGTAATTTATAATAATAAAATTATTTTGTAACAAATTTATTATATAATATGTATAAATAATATAATATATAAATATAATAAATGTTATACCTAATATATAACTTGTGAAAATTTTACCTTATTTATTAATAATTAAATTATAAAAAATACCTTAATACATTATAATTACTTTAGTCCATACACATATATTATGTTGCTATAAAACTTTATTCTAAAATTTAATTTGTTAATCTCGTATTTTTTATTTAGTCAGCATTTTTATTCTGTTTGAACATTTTGCTAGTAATGCTCTTGGTTTTACCATAAATTGATCTTTTTCATCTTTAAATATTTTACTTATAGAAGCTACTTTTGGTTCTGATAATTTTTTTATCCTGTATGAAGCTTTTAAAAAATACAAAAACTAATTAATATTTGTTAAAAAAACAGTTGTAAAGTTAACTTTATGTATTTTTTACAAGTATTTATACTTAATAAATAAAATGTTTAAAATAATTTATTAAATTTTTGGTCCTGGTTTCTCAAGACTTTATGCTAAATACGAGTAGTTAATAATGCCATTCTATCACCTTATTTAATTTAATTAAATTTTGTGTTTTTATAACAATAAAATTTAAATATAAAATATTTGTTATACCATGTTCGTTAAGGAAAAAATTTAAATTATAAAAATTGATTTAGACCTAATAAAGCATAATATAAATGGTAAATGATTGTTTTGTGGGCAATTATATATTAATTTATAGATTATTTATTAAGTGTACAAAAATTGTGTCATTGACAAATACTCATTTATTAATTTTTAATAAAAAAATTAAAACTATAGACAATTTTCAAACTTTTTAAAAGTCTTTAATGTGTTTATTTAGCAATTGTTATGTAATTTATCTTACGAAATCTCAATAGATTTATAATAAAAAAAGTGAGAACGTCAATTTAAGATGTTCCTCCTTCGTCCCTTCGGTCCTCGGAGTAATTAGTGGTTTATTACAATTATTAAGAGTTGAATGCAAAAAGATTAAGTAGTATATTATAAGGCTTCTATAACATTTTCAAAGCGATAAACCCAAAATTGTAGGTAATATTAAACTATTTTGGAAAAAAGATCTAAGCCTTATATTTAGTCAATAAATCAATTAATCCGTTTAAAAATTTTACCATAAGTAAATATAACCTATTTTAAAATTTTACTCAAAAAAATATTTATGTCTCTACGATTAAAACTCAATTACAAAAATCGTAATTTTGCCGATTTTTTGCCATTTTTTGATAGTTTTTCTTTTTTAGGGAAAAACTCTTAAGAAATTGGAAAACTGAGCTTAATAAGGTACCAAGATGATACGATTTGTTACCGAAAACATGAGCTTTTGGTAATCGGACAATTATTTCTACCCGAAAATTCCTTTTCATACATAAAAAAAAAAAAAATAAAATAAAAACATCTTTGTAGAAATAATGCATTCCTCGTACCGCTCGGAATCTAATATTTTTAAAGAAAAATGTTATATTATTTTGGATAAAGTAAGAGATAAATGACATTCTAGTTAGGTAACATTATAGTTATCTTTTCTTTTACTTTGATCACGGGCTATCGCATTTAATATCACAAATTAATAGTTGTGTCATCATTGTGTACTACAGTTAAACTTATAATTTATTTTTAATCGTTTTTAGTGATCTTCATATAAGTTTACTGGTTTAAAATGTATGACGTAAATAAGAAGATATAGAACTTTTAATACACTAGATATCTACTTTAATAAAAAAACAAATATTTATACGGGATTATTAAACTTGAAATAAATGTTTTAATATACATACACGTATAAAAATAAAATAAATTTTTAACTGAATAAAGATAAGTATATAAATTCAAAATTTATAATATCTATTGTTGGTGAATATTAAAAATTATTTACCTTTGTATTTCATTGATTTATTTTGAGAAATCTTTTGGAAGTTGGGTCGGTTTATTGTCTCTGTATGTGTCTTCTTCGGTTGAGCCAATTTTATTAATCGCTCACTTGCGACGTAAAATAAAGCAGATTTTTTAACCTATAACCATTTGAAAAATAAGTGAATATAATATAATGCTATCATACAAAATAATATAGCTTCAAGTAATACCGTATATATTTCATCGTTTGTCTTTTTGTTTAGAGGACCACGGATCGGCTGCGATATAGCTTCAAGAAAAGTTTCAAAATACAATTTATACAAATTTATTTAAATCTTATAAAGTATATATATATAATGGTAAATACTATTTTTTGGCAAATTTATGATGTTAAGATTTAAAATTTATAACTTATTTTAAATCGATTTAGTGTATGCCTATATGAGATATACTGTTATAAAATGTATGTATAATATTATGTATTTTATATACGTATAAAAAATAATAATAAATTATTAACTGAATAAAGATAAGTATAAATTCAAAATATTCTATATCCATTATGTTGATGAATATTAAAAATTATTTACCTTTGGCTACCGTCGATTTCAAAGGTTTGTTTCGAGAAATCTTTGGGAAGTTGGGTCTGTTTATTGTTTCTGTATGTGTCTTCTTCGGTTGAGCTAATTTTATTAATCGCTCACTTGCGACGTAACTTAGAGCAGATTTTTTAACCTATAACCGTTTGAAAAATTATTAAATATAATATTTACTATCATATAAAATATGATTTCAAGTAATACCGTATATGATTCATTATACGTTTCATTAATTTGTTGACGACGGATGGGTTGCGCCAAAGCTTCAATACGGGGAGACACTTCTATTTTTATTTTTTTCTAAACAAATCAAAATATCAAATATATAATTATTATAGAGTCATTGTCGTGCTCCTAAGACTTGTATAAAATGATGCCCTTATAAATAATTATATGTTATAAGAAATGAGAATGGTTTACCCATATATACTCATAGACCTGCTGTAAAACTTGCTTGTATCATTGCAGTATTAAAAGCCGATTAATAATATACATAAATTATTTGATAATTATGGCTCAAATTTCATATTATTGTCACTGTTACATGGTACTTGACATGGACAGCTCACCTTATATGATCTAAAATTCTAGCAACCTTAGTCTTACGCCACATTAATCTATATGATAATCCATTATTGGTTGTTATTATAATACAAACTAAACATAATATAGTTTAAGCATCTCCAAAGTTTAAACATTTAAACAATTTTTATAATTCCTTTAATTTTTTAACCAATTGTAATTAGTTTTTAAGTTACATTAGTTACAATCGCCATATCAACTTTTTCACGGATACCCATCCATTAAAACAAGTTTAAATGTAGGTATTGCAACTGTCATACACAAATATAAACTTCGATACCATCTTTCCAGGAAATTCAATATATTATAATTAACCAAAAGCATAATCACAGTGTTTATAATCAATAAAATATTGTTGTATGTCACACACGAGACTAGGTTTACAAGCTAGGTATTTTTAGAGTTTATACTAGCTTTAACGTTCACATGAAGATAATCAACAAAGTTAAGATAGTGAATTTAGCCTTGGATTGCTAACTTTATAAACTAGCATCGTGTATACCGGAACTTTAGAGGACACGATCTGAAAGGTTTATAATAATCAAATTGTGTAATTGACTTACATTATACTCAATATTCCAACAGTTTACTGCTCACAGTTAGCCGCTCAGAATATATATTCTTCAATATACGAATATAACAATATAAATTACAAATATATTGATAAATACTAGATATGAATGTTAAAATAAGTATAAAAAACCACAATTTGTTTATAACATAAAATAAATAGAACTGATTAAAATATGATTATACATTGTCTTATTATTTACTTTCGGTTACTTTGGATATGTTTATTTTGTAAAATAATATACGAAATTCCTAATAACATATGTTATAGCGGCTAGTTTAAAAAAAACATGACTATATTATTTTAGTTAGGTACGTTTTCATATTATAATAATCACGTTTTAACACATCAAAGTAATAAAGAAACATTTGACATTTTCGAAAAATTACCTTTAGATTTTGGTACAAAATTTGTATGAACGATTGAATATTTATTGCAATTGATTTTAATGTATATTTATTATAATTTATAGCCCAATTGTCTAATTTTTGCGTTATTTTTCATTATGCTTAAAAAAATGATTAGCAACTATTCAAACAAAATACGATTCGGTGTTAAATTTGATAATTTAGAATATGGTACAATGTTTGGGACTATAGATTAAATTGTTTCAAAAGATCTGCAGCCGCATTTCGTTTCGCCAATTTTTTCGTTTTCCCTTTATCGTAACCTAAAAAAAAACGATTAATTTTGATTAGAAATATTTAACGTCTAGACTAATATAACATTGTTAGATACACGTTATTAACAGATGTTTCTGTCAAAAGTAGAAAAATGTTATTAATTTTTAAATAGTATGTAAACAACTGTGTAGGCTCTTTTAAATTCTCTAAAGATGGTTAGAGTGCGGTTAAATGTATTTGTTCTTGAATGACAGAATAGCTAAATGCGGCACTGATTATGGGTTTTTTTTTATAAACTAACATTAAATCATTAGGATTGTAATTGTTATGTGTTAGTAAACTAGAACATACTCAAAATCTCAAAATCTTTAAATTTTTAATTTTGAACAAAGTATTAGGAGTTTAGGATACTTGATTCTACCATAGAAAAGTTGTGTATTTATTAGACACAATTTTATTCTGAAAAATTAATTATTAATACATGAGAACAAAATATCTCAAAAAAATATAACCAATATCATAAAATGTATTCGAAATACTTAATTAAACTATTATTACCTAACTTATTATTTTATAATTTTTATTTATAGAATAGCCTATTTTTGCCGCTATTTTATTTATAAATATACGTCCAGCCGCGAGAATAATGTACTTTTCATTGTACGTAATAAGTCATAGACGTAACTATAAAGTTTTTCAGTAAGAAGAGCTTTAGCCTAATATAACATATAATTTTTAATAATCACACATATACAAACTGAAAACAACAAAATATTTTAGGGAGGGCTATACATGATTAAGAAGGGGATATGGCCTTCCAAACTCCGTCCTAATTACGTCCATGATTATACAGTCATAATAATATAACGTTTATAAATTATACTTAATGCTTACTTAGTATTGTTGTAATATTCTAATTGGTACAATGGTATCCAAAATGATCTGTACCGTATCCAGTTAAGATTTTAATCAGGTTTTCTGTAATTGAAATTTTAATTTAGTCACAAATTATATATGTGTATATAATACGTTAAGTATTCGATAATTGACAATGGTATAAATTGAATGGTATGACGTTTAACTACATTTGATATTCATTAAGTCATAACGAATAGTCAATGATATTGGCAGTCCATCACGAAGATTTTTATTATTTTTTTGTTAATGTTTGATACAAAGAATGTACAACTTAATTAATTTACTTACCTGCTTGTTACCCACATTTGTACCTAGATGCCCCCCAATTGTCAATTAGTTTATATTTAAGGAAAATTCAACCAATGTTCATAAAAAAATCCCTTTGGTTTAATAATAAAAAAATAAAACAAATCGTAGAAAATTTACATTTTATACACATTAATGGTATTCCCAATAATATTAATCATTTATTAGCGTTGATCGACGATCATATTCGCATACTATAAGTATTTACTAGAGACTAGACGTATACAATAATAATTGATAGGACGTGTAGACTATAATTTAATTTAATGAGTCAAAAAAAATAGGTAACATGTCTAGCCTTGCACTAACCTTTTTAGTATCTCTTAATAGGATAATAATAAATAGAGTATATGAACTAAAATTATTTATAATAAAATAATTTATGCACCAGGATTCTCTATTTTTTCTTTAATAAATTTTTAATTTCTCGCAACAGTAACTTCTAAGTGCCCTTCAATAATTTCTAAAAAAAAAAAAATGGTTTATAGTACATTTAGTAAAGAAAGAGTTTGCGTCATCCAAGTTAGTAGTTTGATTTCGCACAAAAAAATTAGTAAATAAATTTATAACTGATAAAATATGTGTTAAGTAATGTTTCACGCGGAAAATCAGGAACAATCGTCTAAAATTAAACATGATATAAAAACAAAACTTACATGCAGATACTACTATTGGTTATAAATACTAGTATTTAAAATCAATCATACTATTTATTGAAAATAATTTACCTGATGAACTTTTGAACTTCTTCACACGATACATATTCATTAGGGGAATTCTTTATTGTTAAATATATCAAATCTGGCTAATTAAAGATTGACATAATCTAAAATGGTTATTTATGTAATACATAATAATGTAATAATAAGGTACTCATATCATAAATACTGTTAAAATCTACTATTAGTATTAGTCGCCAAAATAATAAAATATTATTTATTATATACAACGATGTTTGAAAAATACGATTATTCAAAAAACATAAAATTATTAAAATATTAAAGTTGAAATTTATTGAATATTTCTGCTGGAAATTAAAACTATTTGTCATCGATTTATTTTGTCAGTTTATGAAAACCCATTTAATTTAATAATTTACAAAACTTAATCCGATTAATTATCTAACTAATTATTTCAAAATAATCGGATTTTAAAACCAGCACGTATAAATTTTAAAAAAAGTTAAACATCGATGACATAATATGTTTTGAAGTATACTAGCATATTGCTGTATTACAATAAATAGATACATTTAGAGACCAATCAAATATCTAATAGTTATTTATCTAGGCTTTTTATGTACGATGTTATCCGTCTTGCTGTCTCAGCATCACGGTTGTAGATAAACAATAGATAGACGGATAGATAGATAGATGGTTGTAGGTAGACGGTTTCTATCGACAACCATGCTCAGCAGTCAGAAGTATACACAAACTATTTTTTATGTTATGTGAAAAATTATTACTTTGCGTATTGCTCTATCTGGATCAAGAGATGCCATGAAATCGTCTTTACCACTCTCATTGTCACCGTTATAATTATTACGATCATTATCATTGTTTTCACCTTCCCTATCATTTTCATCATAATTACTACTATCTTTTTCTACGTCTTTTTCTCTAACTACATTGTATGTAGGTGGCAACTTATCTGGACAGCTTATTATAGGATCAAGTTTAATCTTTTTATTGCAAACCCAATCGGCTGATGGCGTCGTTGGTCGTTTAAATACCATAATTCCGCGTAATGGCAGTAATACAGTATAGATATAAAATAGGGAAAATAAAAATGCAGTACTAAAAATTAATATTTTTTATTTCGTAAAAAATGTAATAACCTATACGTGTTAGCTCTAAGATGTCTTAGGGCGCAGTAAAACAATCGGAAGGTAGACATTTTTTCGGATAAACATAATGGTCCATAAATATACATTATTGGCAAAATTACGGTTTCCGTTATTTTAAATTATCTTATTTCGTGATAACTAATTAAGTTTTGATCGTAGGGACTTGAAAATTGTTTTGAGTATTCACATAGGTATTCTATATTAGATAAATTAAGAAATGATTGGTTCATTTTTTGATTAAGTATAGGTATAGAGCTTTAACATTTTTCCAAAATTGTTTAATATTATATTCAATTTTGAATTTAACGGTTTAAAAATGTTATAGAATCCTACTCAAATATTACTTAATCTATTTACAAAATATTAATCATTTTAAAAGCTTCTTAAAAAAATGTACCCTTCTTCCTATTCTAATATAGGTAGAAAGACTTACATAATAAAGATGAAATGCACAAAAGATTAAAGAAATATGAAAAAATGTTATATTTAAAACCATCAAATTTATTAATACTACTAACCATGCACTATAACAAAATATAAATAATAAGCTTTTTTAAATTTTATTCATACAGTACCGCAACTAGCCGTGAAACCAGGAGTGCATAGCGTCTTATGTAAAGAATAAAAAGCCCTTAAATAAATAAATATTATATCAAAATAGTAGTCCGCATTCGGGTCCCACGTAACTTAATTGCGGCACTGTATTTATACCTTCTATTCATAAGTAATAATTGTAATAATACAGTAAAATATTTATTATTACCTATGGCACGGATCCTTAGCCCTAATATACATATTCAGATAATCTGTTGCAAGTCTCTAAAACTTTTTGGTTTCATAAATCGTGTGGCTACAGATTTTTACTTACTCACTCCACTTAAAACTCTTTTTTGTTCCCTAGTCCGTCCCACTCTTGAGTATAGAACCATCCTTTGGGACCTGTTTACCGCTTCTGTATGTAGCAAGATTAAAAAGGTTGAAAGAAAATTTGCTGCTTATAAATTAAACAAATCCTGTCTACCTCACGATGTACAAAATATTTTATAACTGTAGTAGTATAAATAGATATAGTTCTACTTCCATTAAATTGTCAGACCGTGAAACTAATTTTTTCGGCTTTTTTTGAGCAGTTTAAGAAGTATTTTTAAAAAAATATTGAGAAATTTGAAAAATTACCTGAAAATTAATTAAAACCAAAACTACTGAAATATACTATATTTATGGCAATCGGACCATTTTTATTTCTACCCAAAATCGTGTATTAATACATAAAAAAAAATAAAAATAAAAAAGTGCATATCAATTAAGAACATTATAAGAAGTGTTTGAATAAAAGACGCATATTAATTTTTCTTTTTTTAAATTTTTTTAAACGATCATCATGGATTAGGTTTGATTAAATTATTGCAAGGAATTATACTTTATGTATATTCTTCGCTTCGCATAGGGAGGCGTAAAAATAGTAAACATTTAAATCACTAATGATGTAAAAATCATTACAATTTTAAAAACTGTTTTGATAAATATCAGATTTTGAAACGTTGCGTTAGAAACGTCTTTATTTATAATAACATGTATTATGATTATGAATAACCGATTTTGATCAGTTTAATTATAAATCTCATTTAGTAAGTAATTATGTAATAATATATGGGTAATATCATAGATATTGTAAAAAATAAAACATATATATTATGTAACATGATATAGAATATTATATGAAAGAAATTAATTTAATTTAAATAGGTGTATAAAAAAAAATGTATATATAAAGGGTATACAAACAATTTATAAAGAAATTTATCAAGGTATATAAATATTTATGGTTAGTAAGCAATAGATGTTTAATTTAATATTTCGGCATCTCCGTAGGTAATTGATTTTTTGAACAAAGGATGCAAAAAAAAGATAACGGTTTTAACACGTTCTATTTATAACTAGTCATAGAATACGTATGAATGCCAGATTACGATTCCATATTTTATAATTGATCACTTCAAATAGAAATACATAGTGAGGAGACATTTGTGGGAGTCGAATAGGGTGGTATCCATTATTATAAGCTTTAAGAAACCTAAGATTTTTAATGCCCTCACCACAATGACATTGATATGGTGTTTAAAAGAGTGAGAAGGTGTGTGAAAAATCCTAGGTTTTCGATGATATCAAAACGTTAAGGGGCAGAACTACTAAGTGAAGAGAGTGATGCGAGGATATAGGAGACCGTTTCTTAGAGAAGGGCATGGAATAACATTTTTCGAAGTTGAGATTACGATTAGCATTCGATTGAAAAAGGAGGCAGTCAGAATGAGAGTTTAATATGAGTTTATAAGTTTATTTTTAAGAATATTTTAATATCATCGGTGTTTTAAAGGACTTAAATAAAGAAAAGATATAGTCATTCAATGATATTGTGAAAATAATAATAAAAAATGACACTAACCATGGGGAATACAGGATGAAGCAGTGGATAAATCAAATATCGCATTATTACGAATAACAAGTTTCTTTCTTGAAGTCAGATATAAGTAATAAAAATGTATATATATATATAAAGATGCTAACACCTAATCTGAAGTAGAGACAAGAAAGCAATTGGAACGTGCAAAGGCCTTTTTTAAGTCTTTATAAATGGTGTCAACTTGATCGCCAGTTTCAAAGGTATCTAAAATATAAGTTGTTTAAGTACTGCTTTTAGTGATGATAGATTTTCCATCGTTTTTTTTTTTTTTTTTTTTTAAAGTAAACTATAAAACATTTAAAACATTAATTTAATTTAGCTTAAATGTGAAATATTATTAATTATTCTAGAATAACAGTTATGATAACATTTATAAAATATAATAATTACCTAATGATCTAAAATCCAATTTGAAATACTTGATCCTAAATAATTTTTGCCATAATATAATATAATATACAGTATAATATAATGCATATAATATATTAATCAGTTTATCTGTAATTCAAATAAAAAATTATTATTATTTTTCGTTAAAGTTCGATGTTCTTCAAATTAAAATTATAATTAGTTAACTTACTGTTTTAAATTTGTATAATACTACATTATAGTAAAGCTGGGCATTAACGAATTAGTTTAATTTGATTTAAGTTATTTAACTAGTTATTTATTTTAAGTATCATCTTTAAATTTCACGAGTTACAATTTTTTTTTAAAATAACAAATTACTCATTTCTTTTTTTTTTATGCAGTAATATGTTAAAATAATTTCATTTGAATTGTTCCAATAACAGTTTTTTTTTTTTAAATATTTCAACTTAACTAAGTTAGGATATTTATTTTAATTTAATTTAAAAATTTCTAGAATAATTAAATTAAACAAATTTAATTAGTAAAAGTAAAAAAAATAAATAACTTGCCCAGTCTTGCATCAAAATTTCCTTTAAAATAATAATAATAATTACTAAAACTTATAATAATTTATGTACCAGGATTGTCCATTCCTGATTTAATTAATAATTCCTTATTCATAAATTTTCTCCAAAACATTACTTTAAAATGACCTATAAATACATTATTGATTGTCCATCTAATAGGGCAAGGAGTCAATCCAGACAATTTAATAATTTGAATTCGACTTGGAATGAACATAATACTATTAAAGCGGGTTGAAATTTCTGATAATAACATCTCTGACGGTAAATTAGGAACCATCGTCTTAAATGATTAAACTTGATATAAAAACGAAATTTATATGCATTAACTATAATTTACCTAGCGAAATTTTGAATTTCTTTACATGATAAATATTCTTTGGGAGAATTCTTTATTGCCATGTAAATTATTTCAGCCCAACTAACGATCGATAAAATCTAAAATGATTATTTTTGTAATATGTATTTATAGTTTTAGCCATGATATCAAATTATTATGCTCAACGGCGATTAAAAAAAAAATAACGATAACGTAATATGACTTTTGCATAATATATCAAATTATTATAATTTTATAGTTGAAACATATCGAATATCTATGGAAATAAATATTTCATCATACATTTATTTTGTTAATCGGTCCATAAACATTTTGTCAACTATATTTATATAGATTTATAATAATATTTATGTACTATTATTTACTACACTTATTTATCATGAATCGTTTTTCTTTATTATTACATTTACACTACGTTTATCAATCACTATTTTTGTTACTATTTTAAAATTTATACTGTTAAAATGTTTTAATTATATTTCTTAAATATTGTTATTTATTTAAATTGTATTAAATATTTATTATTCAATTGCTATTTTATTTATTTATAAATATTAAATTTGTTGATGCAATAAATTGAATTGGGTTTTTTGTAAATTTAAAATTGTTTATTATTTAAAGAGTTTTTAAAATACTCTATCGTTTCAATAATATTCAATGATGTACCTATTGAAATTGGTAGTATTTATATATAAGAAAAAAAAAAACGTAACTGATTTAATTATTAATGGTATTAGGTAGTATGTACAGTGGAGATCGGTGCTTTATGGAAAGGACTAAAAATTAGTAGGAGTAAAACTCAGGCAATTGTATATGATTTTGTAGGAAGTGATCATGAAATTATTAGAACAAGGCATATTTAATGAAGATGAGTGATAATGTATATTGTGCGATTGTATGAGACTAATGGGTTCAATGACTTAGATCAGTAGTGTAAAAGAATATTAGTTTTTAGAAGGACTAGGAAAATAGCGGATATTTTAGTGATAGGGAGAGGAGAACACCTAAAAAGAGGTTGATAGAAGGAATAAAAAATTATATGAAGATAGCTGTTGTATAAATGGACGAGATGAAGGAGATCGAGATCTATGGAGATGTAGGACTCGAGTGTCCGACCATTTATATTTGTATGGTAAGGCGAATAAGTAGGAGAATAAGATACGCAGAAATATTAATGTATACAATAATTACTTCAGATTTCTGATATGATACTGAAATCTCTTCCATCTTCTTGCTTCCTAATAATTATGCCTAGAAAAATACTTGAATAACTAAATACGTAATAGTAACTCAATAATATGAGTAATTATGTGTAAATGTTACGTATAGATGGGCATTCATGTACGTCTTTGGGCGCAGTGAGAAAAACGGACGGTTGGTTGTTTATTGACAAATTTTGTTTAAAAATTACGTTGCGAAGAGACCATTGTCAGATATCTCTTATCTTACTAATTTGTTTATTATTTTAATTATTATTCTTTAAATTTAAAATAATATTAATTGTAATAATAATGTTAATTCTTAAACTAATTGTTCTCTTCTCTTTGTACTTAGTAATAGAGAACTCTTGGTTTTTTTAAATATTAAAAATTATTAAAATATTAAAAAACTTAAATATTTTAAAAAAAATTATATTTACATTTTAGTAAAAATATCATAGACTTTTAGAGAAATTTTTCTATTTCATTTGAAGTTTGCCAAAAAATACGCAAAAAATTTTTTGAGGGGGGTAGAACGTAAAACCGTTTTTATGATTTGGGTGAAGACAAAAAAAAAATATTATTTTTTATTTAATTATCAAATTGTATTTATAAATAATTGAAATTATAAAGATATAATACAACGTTTTATATTTAAAAATAATAATATTTAATAAAATAATATTTATATTTTAGTATTAATATCATGGAATTTTAGAGAAATTATTCTATTTCATTTGAAGGTTTCCAAAAAATACGAAAAAAACTTTGCAAA
>JABCUB010000007.1:2561255-2576054 GCA_013282895.1 Eriosoma lanigerum | reverse complement strand
CGTCGTATAGGTCTGCAGAATTTCCAATAAATCTGTTCATCTGTTCATTAAGTAGTACGTACTACCCTCGATTTATTTGGATACGTCGTATAAGTACATGTGTCTTAATACGTCGTATAATTCTTTCATGTATAAACTTTAGTAAGTTCTTTTATCGTGCAACTTATAATTTTAAACCCGCCCATTATTGTGAATTTTTTGTTGTTTTAAATGGTTCTTTGACAAAAATACTCATCAGTCTGATGAACTCCAAATAAATTGCTTTATATTATATAATAAATACATTTTTCAAAAATCTGAAAAAATATTTACGAGGATAAAGCAAAACATAAAAAATAAAAAATAAATAAAATCTCATTTTCTATTGAATTAATATTTATTTTTTTATGGAAATATTATGGAATGTTAGAAAAATGTTTATATTTTATTTTGATGGTCCACAAATAATGAAAAAAAAAGTTTTGCGAGAGGGATAGATATAAAATCGTATTTTTATTTTGGTGATGCGGAAAAAAAAAAATTAAAAATTAGAATTTTTTTAAAAATATTCTTCATAAATATGTGCATTTTTGAAGGAGAGAAGTGAAATGTTATTATTTTATTATAAAGGACCTTTAAAATTCTAAAAAAAACTTTTCGAGGGGGATAGTACTTAAACCTTTTTTTTAATTTTTAATTTTAATTTATTCTTAAAGGAAATATTATAGGAAGTTAGATAATTGGTTATATTTTATTTATAAAGGCCCCGAAAAACCCGAAGTAAATTTTGCGAGGGAAGTTGTACGTAAAATCGTTATTTCTGATTAGGTTAACAAAAATACAAAATTTAAATTTAAAAGAGTATTTTTGGCAAAGGACCATTAATAAAAATTTAATTTATATTAAAAATAAAATTTAATAAAAAAAAAAAAAAAAAATTAATTGTTGTCCGACAGTTATACGGTATACGTATCTGTACTTAATACCGCGTATAAGTGATTTATGTATAAGCTTTAGTAAGATTTTTTATCGTGCAACTTATAATTTAATACCGCCCATTATTGTGATTATTTTTTTTTATGATGATTCTTTGCCATAAATACTTAAATACTATATACTTATACTATTGTTATAAATTGAAAGTAAAATGAATGAAAGTTAATTAAAAAAAAAAAATGCTTTTATATTCTAATTATTAAAAAAACATCTTATCTATAATCCGACGTAATTCTTCTGCGATGTTTGTATGGAATATACTGATGGTGATTTTGTGAAATCCTCACCGGCTGGGACTTCCGATGGTTTTTTTTTTTTGTCAGACAAGCACTTTAGATAGAAAATACTGTAAGATTATGATAAAAAATTAGTCAAAACATTTTTTTTTTTTTTAAAAAAAAAACATTAATATAGTATCAATTAAACAGTAAATACGAACAAAAAATGTATAGAAAATCATAAAAATGTATTTGTTTTTGTGAAAAAAGTATGTAAATTATTATAAATAAATGAACAAACTAAACGCATTATAAAATTACAAGCGTAGGTACTTTCTGTCGATAAATTTCATCACAGACGTAAATTAGTTTGAATAACAACTTTGGGTTATTTAAACATTAAAATCGTAAACTTAACTATTATATTATGATAAAAAAATAATATAACTATAATATGAATAAGAAAAACAACAAACCGGAATCGTTATAAAAACTGCGGAGTTGAAATTTCGATTTGTTTTGATTTTTCTAAATTTACAAATTAACTAACTATCCAATTCAAAAACTTGAATAAATAATACGTATTATAATAATGTACCATTATACGTTATAAATTTTACAACATAGATTATCGGTTGTAATATTTAATAACTGGGTGTGTTTTACGTAGCCATAGATGTTCTAGTGCCAGACTACCTGCAATTTTTAAATAGATAGTGTTCAGTCATCAGTTTGAATTTTCTGTCATTCCAGCATAAATTTTTCTCTTTTGAAGTACTTTTCAATTTTCTACGTCCGTCCCAAATTATCATCTTCATTTAATATTCTTTTTAGAACGTACTCTTTCTGAGTTCTTTTATCCGTCTCAGAATGCATTGAGTATTTGACTGTTATACCCTATTCATTCATTTCAAAAGTCAAAATATATTTGAGCAATCTCAAAGATTCATATTCATATTTTTTCCGTATATCAAGTGAAAATCAACATAACAATAATTATTTATAAATGCGTGACTATAGGTTTTAACCAATCAGTTTGTTGCGTTGTAATATTTCCACTAAAATAAACTAAATAATGTTGTTTTGATTATTCTAAATTTTGTGATTTGTTAATATAATAATATATTATTTCAAGCAAGTTATTTGCGCCAAAAAAGCAAAGCCGGATAATATCTACTGCACATTAAGTCAGGTCCGGCACGTACTGTCCCATCGGGATACTGATTCATACACTTTCGGTTGCTTGAATAAACGTATTTTTTTTTTTAATTAAAATATTTCAAATTATATTTGAGATTTAATAAGCCTTTTGCACAAGACTGCATAGAATGTTGTTTGTAAAGTAGTAAAACATAAAATATAAATTGTAAACAACAATATCGTTTCATATTATAGCATAATCGTATCTGTTCGACGCTAAACCAATATTTTCTGCCCCTATAAACATTTATTTTAAAAATATATTCATCAATACCTAATACGTTTCTATTTTTATTATTATTATTTTATTTTGTATTTTTTTTCTATTTTGGTAGCCCCTTTAAAATATTTCCATGTAAAAAGAACACTACTTTTCCACCCTTGTACCTACTCACCTACTTACCTACATTTTTTATTTTCCAATGAAATGATTGTATCACATTCACGGTATCTACTCTTCAATTTTACTAATCAATGCTCGGGATTAACTAGTGAAAATATAATTTTGATTGGATTATATAATGAGTTAATTTTTATTAGTAGTACTTTAAAATTAATAATTTGATTTGATTTCTAAAATACCAATTTATATTTTAATTAATTATTTTTTATATAGTTAAATTAAATATTATACTTGAATAGAAATTAAAATAAGTATATTGCATTTAACTAGCAACATTAAAAATTTTGTATAATACAAATTTTAATTTTATCGAAATATAAATTAACAAATATTTAATAAAAATCTAGATAAAATGATAAAATTTAAGGTCTTTATAAAATAAATATGTATCTATTCTTAAACTAATTCATAAAACATATTAATTTAAAATATTAATATATTTAAATTAATTTTATATTTCTTAACTATGTTTAGTTACTGTCAATTTGATTCACTTCTTCAAGTTTACTAAACTTAAACCTATGTAACTTTCAATTTTAATTTTAATTTTATATTTGAGAGTAATTAAATTGAACGCAGCTACGGTTGCAATAGAAAATAGCATGAATTATAATTATTATATCAATTTTTCTATATGAAATATGTTTATAGTATTTATTTATTTATTACTATAATATGAAAAAAAATTCCATTTACAAAAATTGTGTAAATATATATATATATATATATCATATGTAAAATAGTTATGTTTATTAGGTATAAAAAAAAATTATATACAATATAAATGTAAGAAGTATAATTTTTTAAGGATATCTACGTTATCATATTCGTGTATGAATAGAAAAAATTTAATTATTTCCGCGGGGCGCGAAAATTCTAAATACGACCCTGTGTCTGGGAGTACCTACTACGTCGTTCATGTACAAACTTAAACAATTTTTCAGTCCCATAACTGACTTTTATGACATATTTTAACATTTAAAATTTTTTTACTTATTTCTTGTGTTAGGAATTATGTGATTATGTATCATGTCAAAGGTCGGTCATTAATGGATTCAATATTATAATTTCTCAAAGTCTAAAATAATAACACACAATAGATGAAATATGATAATATTATATTATCACTGATTATAGAATAGACTAATCCATGACAAACTAAATCTATTTTTAATATCCATAATCCATAATCAATGGTTATAAGTTTTAACATCAGTGTCACCTGTACTTTCTAGTTCTTTGTCGTGTTTATTTGTGCTACAGATGGCACTGATTCATCATTTCTTAGTTCTGTTTTGTCATTCGTGACTTTATGAGTAACTATAAAATAATATTATTTAATTTCTAAATTTTTAATTTGACGTTAGACTATATTTGATAGTAATAACTCTTGTTGTTCGCCATATTTGGATTTTTGTTGCCTTTTGTGGTCCATGCTGGTTTGCTGGCCATATTCTTCGTTATGTTTTCTGTCTTCCTGTTATTGCGTTCAAATCACGTATTCTTATATGGAAATTTGTTAATCAACACTATTGGTAATTATCGTTCTAGTAACCTTGTTTCTTGTCATTAATATTGTTTTCCCTATGTTTAGGGTAGTCATTTTTACCTATTTGTGTTCGTGTCTGACGTGGTTTGTCATTCTATGTTGTGTTGTCCGCCTGCCAACAAAAACGGATTTAATTATTCATGTTAAATGTAAGTGGTGCACCATATTAGAGAAGTATTGTCAAACATGTGTTGATATTATATTAACTATTGAAATTCTGAAAGAGAACCATCATAATCAATTGATGCATTCTAGAAACAATACATTTTGGCAATGAGATATATTCGTCAATAATTTAATAACTATATAATCATTGTTCATTGGTACATTCCAGACTAGACTCAACAATGGTTTGTGATTGGCAGTTTATACAAACTTCAAGAGAGCTTTATAAATTCAGTGATTTAGAAACATTTCTAGCCAGTCATGTTTCAGCTTGTGAAGTTGATAAAGTAAGTAAACATTAGATGAAGACACAAGATAGAATTTATTAAGGCAGGCACGCTAACTAAGAAAGTATTCTTAACAATTATTTTCTTTTTCCATTTATTTATTTATATATGTAATTTGACAAGGAAATTACAATATTAATAACATATTTACATTTAAATTAAACAATCTAGTAAGTGGGTATATAGAACAAAACAAAACAAAACTGGAATATAAATAAAATATTGTATGTTTTTTTAAATTTGATTACTTGAGTCATACACCAAGTTCCTCTAGCCATTTGACCGCTGTCCATCGGCATTTATGTGAGGTGCTAACCCACCTTCAAGTCTTGTTCTTCGACTTTCTTCAAAAATATATCTTGTAATCTGTATTACAGTACACTCGCAAAATAGGAAATTGGTCATGCCCCATTTGTGTAATTGATGGTTATACCTGGCTTTCTCAGTTCTTAATCGGTTCAGGGTCGCCCATTGTGCTCGATTTAACTTGAAACTTGGAACCCTGCTGTCAGGGTTGCTTACAAAAGAGTGGTTTCGAATGTTAGTGTTTGTCCATCTGTTTGCCCACATCTCCTCTATTGTCTTATTTGACAGTGTCAAGCTCCATATGGGGTTTCTAGATTTAAGTCTCATGGGTGGTTGGTTTGCTTTGTCTTTTTGTATTGGTAAATCTTGATAATTACTTAAATCAGTATCATTAACTCGGTCTGATTTGTTTGTGTAGATCTGGAGAAACTATGTTGGATATGACCGGCACCCATTCTATTTGAGTAGATTTTAAGAACCCGTTATGATTCTCATGGTGTCATTCAGATGTACCTAGTCCTTCTTGCAATGCGCACTTCCAGCACACACAAGTGTAAAGTATACTGCCACATTGTACACTAGGACTAGCGCTGAAATGCAAAGCACGTTTGCATGATGGCATTAATTTAAGCCTGCTAGCTTGGCAATAATGTTGTTTGCTTGTTTTGTTTTTCACGCTCTAAAGGTGCTGTCTAAAAGTTTCGTCACTTTAACGTAAAACATGTTACTTGTGGTAGGTTCACTACAGTGTTATCTGAAAGTTCTGTCCAACCTTACTCCCAGATATTCAGATGCTTCTTCGGGTTTTGTTTTTTGCCATTAGTTTCTATATTTATCACTTCTGGCTTGCCAGTTAGTTGAATGTGGTTGTAACTGACTTATTTGAATTCAATTTGAGGAGCAGTTTTTAGAAGTACTTCTATACTTTTACCAACACTGCTCTCTGTTCAATGCTCTTACGATTTCTTTAAAGGATGTAGCTTGTATAACTAGTTGTATGTCATTCACGAATATGAATTTCCTCAACACTATCAGTCTTATTTGCTGTATATACATATATATATATATATAAGTCTATTTTTGTAGGATTTTGTATTTGCTTGTTTTTTTGTGTGTTACTCAAACATTTTAATAAAATATAGGGTATCATACTTTGATACATTTGACGCAATGTTCTATGACAATCAATCTGTCAATTTGATGTTCAGCAATTACATTATTTTCTGGTGTTGATGTAATAAAGATTATTCCAACCACTGAGGGCAATTACCATACAGTTTATGAAGCACTAGTTGAAAGAACAATTCACTAATTATTGAATCACGTATACATTCCCTAACGAAAACATCCTATGTTCAAAAGTCATCAGCATCTGCCTTAAGAAATTTACACCATCACACTGTTTTACATGAACATTCATTAAGGGCTATGAATCTTTCTGTTGATACTTGGGATCTCTGGCTAGTAACATTGGTATGTTTTAAACTAAACTCAATAAAGGTTGGTGAATGGCAGTTCACAGTTAATACAAACATCAAGAAAGTATCCTAAGTTCAGTGATTTGGAAAGATTTCTAGTCAGTCGTCTGTCAGTGTTGAAATATTAAATTATAATTTAATACTGTCATGTATATAGTATAGAACAGTGGGTATGTTATTCACACTTTATTACAGTGGCGAGTGCTGAGTGAGCATTTATTTGTTTCTTACTGTATAATGATATTTTATATGCAATGACACGGGCAGTCGTCATTTATATGTAATACACGCCATACACATTTATTCATCATATTATTATTCATATTGTTATTATATTATAAACCTTTTTTCTTCGTTAAATTTAAGGTACTTAACAGGTTATGCGCCCAGTACCCGTAAACAAGGTTTAATATGTTTTTAGTATATTTTAACAGTTTTAATATAGACGAAGTGCGTCAACTGTTTTGTATTATTTTTATTAGTGTACAGGAAATTCGTGGAAGGCGAATCTGTAAAAATATACATGTGAAAGATGCATCGAACTGGGATATGTGGAAATTTCAAATAAAAGTAATTATGAGCGCAGCTGAAATATTCAATGTTGTAACAAAAGAATCGAAGAAACCTATTTTAGTTAAACTTGGTACCGAAACTGAAGTAGGAGCCAGAAAAAGACATAATATCGATTATGCAGTACATCATAAATTGTGAAACGGCTATTGTGTACGAGCAGAAGTCGGACTCAAGCGTGACACTAATACAACAAATATTCTATTGGTGCACAATGGTTTCAAAGGATAATATAGCTGATCGAAATTAGAAAATCTAAGAAGACAATTAAATCAACTAGGTGAGCCAGCCTCAGACTCTATGTTAATTACAAAAATTTTGATGACGTTAGCAGACAGCTATAGACATTTTTATAGTGCATGGGACTCAATGAATAGTGAAAATAGAACACTAGAAAATTTGACTTTGTGATTAATGGTTGAAGAAACAACAAATTCAAGAGCATGAAGTCGGTGAAGACCGTGCAGGAAGTTGTGCATTAACTGTGAAAAGGGGTAAGACTTATAAAATTCACGTAAACAATAAAAATTGAAAAACAAAGCCTGGAAACTGTAATTACTGTAGAAACCGGGTCACTGGAAAAAATACTTCAGAATATTTAAAAATAAACAGGATGAAAATAATTTGAATTCCGGTTTAGCACTCATTGGCGTACAAAGAAAAATTGAAGAAATTAACGACTCATACAAATGGTATGTGGACTCTGGAGCGAGCGACCACATGACAATCAGTAGAGTCAAGACTCTACTATTGTCAAGTTGACAATCAAGAGAGTGGTTCCTTATTTATGAAATTTTTTATGTAAAATTACCAATACGTATTGGTAATGTTAAATATATTATGGCAGTTGAAAAAGGTAACATAAATATTCATGCTTATGTTGAAAATAGGTGGAAAAACGGTTATTTAGCAAATGTATTACATATGCCAGAATTAAAGTAAATTTATTTCCATGTGGGGCATGTCTAGATAAGGGATTTAAAATGATGACAGATAGTCAAGGGTGTACGTTTATAAGAAACAATCGTGTAATTGCTGTCGGTGTGCGTGAGAATATATTATTTTCAATGTTAATCATAACAGATATTTCACAGGAAATGGAAGTTTATAGAATAGATTATCAAGAAACTTTCAGTCCAGTTGTGAAGTATGAATCTATTCGATTAATACTAGCTTTAGCAGCAGCAAATAAATTAGTACTTAAACAGTTCAACATAAAGACAGCATTTCTTTACGGTGATCTTGAAGAAGAAATATATATGAAGCAACCCATAGGATATGAAGACGGGAGTACACAAGTTTGTAAACTTCAGCGTAGCTTATATGGTCTAAAGCAAACACCTAGGTGTTGGAACAAAAAGTTCAAAAATATGCTATCAATTTTTGATCTAAAAGAAACCAGAACGGACTTTTGTTTTTATACAAATAAGAAAAATAATAATTTACTAATAGTAGCTATTTTTGTAGATGATGAAGCAGCGCCAAACAGTAAGTTTATCAACAATCTGGTAAGACATTTCAAGGACAATTTTAAGACTAAGGAAAGTGAATTGGATCAATTTCTGGGTATAGAAATCGATCAGAGGATTGATGGATCAATTTTCATACATCAAACATCATACTGCAGAGGGAGCTCCATATCGAGAAGCTGTAGGAAGTTTATTGTACTTATGTCAAATAACGAAACCTGATATCACATTTGGAGTGAACTTGGTCAGTCGCTATCTAGAAAAACCAAAAGAATAGTTCCAGTATCTCAGAAGAACACTTGAAATTATTATATAATTAAATTAGAGTTTAAGAGGGAGTGTTGAAATATTAAATTGTAATATTTGTAAATATTATATGACATTGAGAAGTAGTATTTAACTAAATTATATATTGAAGCATAGAATTCATGTTCAATTAGTCATGTAAACTTGTGATTATTAGTCAGTTTAATTCTTAAGTTAGTTTATATATTTATATATATTTATTTGTTTAAAATATTTATGAAATATTGTAATTAAATGTTGCAATTGTTTGTGTTACTAAAATGACACTTTACATTATTATTATTATATATGTATAAATGAAACTATTGTAATAAATTCATTATTTATACTATAAAAATTTTTTTTTTTATAATTTATTTAAAACTCAATATAATTTTATTTATAACAGGCAAAAATGTAATGGTTATTAGGTAAAAACTCTAAAATTAATTTTGTTGTAATTGCAATTTAATTGTTGTATTAATCAATGTATTAGTTATATATAGGTTTAGGAACTTCAAGCTTTTGCATATTTTTTTAGACTATTATATAACTGGCAAAGTTAAACTACAAACTCATTCGAGATATGGAGAACCAATATACAAAATCTTATTTTATACATTTAAGATTTTTGGTTATTTGAGCATATTTAAGCATTATTTAGTTTTTTAATGCTTTTATGTAGCTATTAAAAAATAATAATAAATTACTGCTATCACATATTATTTCCAAATGATCTCCACTACCCTTGTAATGTACATTCCATTGTATCATATTGTATATGTAAATTGACAATATTTTAAAATATGTACAACTTTTCTAATTGAATGAAAAATAATCATTTAGACAATGTTAGTCTTGGTACTCTTGGTAATTCTTAGTCCATATTTGGACATTTTTTAGTGCATATTTATGTGTTTTTTAGAGCTATAAGTCCCTAAGCCTGGTTATATATTACAGATCATATTAGTCTATGTACACAAAGTAACATTATTTGTTTATTCACTAAACAATTAATATTTATCATTACTATTTTTGTTATAAGTTATGAGTGCAACTGGAAATTCTGGTAATAGCTATCATATTTTGGTGTTGATTACCAAAAATCAGTACATATACAAAATTACAAATTTTAGTAAGATTTTGTCGTACAACTTATTATTTTAAGCCCGACGATTTTTGTGCAAATAGTTTTTTAAAGATGGTTTTTGGTGAAAATACTCCTCAGTATGCCAAATTTCAAATAAATTGATTTATATATGTAAAAACAATGCCAGGTTAGGTTAGAGAGTAAAGTGAGCAGCTAACTGAATTGTGAATACTGCAGTACAGTGACTGAACACTGACCGTGACTAATTGCCGTGGAACTGACAATTGTATCAGACGATTCATCGTGGAGATCATCAGGCGCAGAACACCTATGTCAGTAGTTTTCAACCTTTTTAAGAATGTGGCACACTTTATCACCTACAAAGTATTCCGCGGCACACAAATGTATATAATAGGTACGTGAAGCATAATATTTGATATATAATTTATATACACATGTACACTGTTTACAATCTACTCTATTAGAGGGTTAACTATTGTGAAATAAATGAATACAATGATGAAAAAATGTGTTAGTAGAAATATTTATTTTATATGATAATAATATTATTGTACAATGAAATAAAAATACATATGTGCTTGACAAATGGTGCACAAATGTTTTATTAGCGGACGAATTGTCGACAATCTCACACTCAGTTCCTCTACGGATCGAAATCGTTCCCTTTTTTACTTTTTATTGTTGTTTTTATATTTCAGAAAATTCTGTTTGAACGTATATCCAAAATTTGTTAATGATCATTACTTTAAATTTTTAACTTCATTGTTTGTTCATTTATAGTGAATATAAAAATATTAAACAATTAATAGATTTCTCTAAAGCCCGTTAAAATATTTTGTTTTGTAATTTAAAAATGAGTTTATTGATTGAATAAGATTCATTTATTATTTCCCACTTTTTTTTTTTTTTCTATTCTTTTATTTTTTAACAATGTGTTTTTAAATTACAAAGAAGAATTTTAAACTATTTTTAATAGAGAATTTTCGTCCTTAATAATAATTACGCTGTATTCATTTTTTTTTGACAACATTTTTTGCATCTTAAAACCATGTAAATTTATATCCAACCTCTCGAGCCTTAGTTCTGGTTTTATAGAAGAAATTTCTATTTTATTGTGTTAAATGTCCGTTGATGTAGATATTCTCGATTGTCCATTCTTCATATACTTGTTTCGTCTTTAACTTCATTTTTCATGCTTAATTTCTAAGCTTAATTAATATGAAAAAATACAATCAAAAAAGACATTTTTCCTATATAATGCTAAAGTAGCACTTCCTTTACCAGTTAACTCTGCAACGTGCAAGCGATCTTTTTCAGTTATGCGAAAAATAAAGGCATGGATGAGAACATCTCTGCTCCACAGTCATTTTACAAACCTGTCTGTTTTGTAAAAAGATTTACTAAAAGTGTATTTTAAAGATAATGGTTTTATTTTATTTTTATTTTTATTGACTTTCAAGATAACATACTGTACTTTTTTTTATTTGTCAATTTTCAAGTTCTAATTTGATTTCAATATAAATTTGTTTGTTGTATTATAATGTAATGCCTAAGTGTTTATAAAGTAAAAATGAGCTAGAAAATAAATCTTGAAACATTTTAATTTTTCAACATTACAGTTATGATTTTAATTTTTATCAATGTAACAAAGAAGAATGCTCAAGACTTCTTTATTAAAAATTTCTTATCGTAAGCATTTATTAAAATAAATGCTAATGTATTACCTTCCGCGTCTCAACAGAGTTACTTCGTTTTAACATTTAACTTCTAATATTGTTGTTTTGAAAATGTGAATAATAAATAATTTATTACGTAGAATGAAATTATAAATAAAATAATAAATACTTTCCTTTTAATTCTTTATTCTATTGCTTCTAATTATATTTTGTCTTAGATAACTGTGCATGTTGTAACTGATGAGATAGAAACTTTTTTTTCTGAGGTTATTGCTGTTTGCGTAATGAATTATGTTGAACAAATGATATCTGAAATACAAATTTCAAAAGAATGTCTTGAATGCAGTTATAATTAGGTGCAGTTAATGTTACTGTGCATTCCATCTTATCGTTCAACAACAGTGTCAAATGTTTTTTTAGCCTTGCTTTTTCACCCTTTAGATAGAGTATAATTTGGAAATAAATAAATTTTTAAACTCTTAATTTTTTGATTGAAAGTAGTATATATATATATATATATTTCAATTTAGGCCTAATTGTAAGAGATAACCTTGGTTTAAATTCTATTTCTGGTTATGTTGAAAATTATTCTTCTATCTAATTTCTGTTGTAGAATTTGATAAACGGGAAAATCGGATTTAAAAATTCAATATTATGACAATATTTCTCTTCTTAATTAATGAAAAAGTATGTCAATAATTTAAATAAAAATTATTCATCAGCAAGAGGATTAAAAGAAAAAATATATTTGGTTAGATGTTAAAGATTTTAATTTGTTTGATCAATTAAATTTAGATATTATGCACGATACATTTAAAGGGCGAACTAAATAGCATTGTGTCTTATTATACCACAAAAAATACTTAAAACTCTTTTTGATGCAAGTATTAAATGATAGAATATTTGGTTTTTAATTTAGACAGGAAAATAACAGATCATGCATGCTATCTTTGAACCATAGAAATGTAGGAAAAATGAATCAATCAGCATCCGAAATGTTATTGATTAGATATTTTAGTTTACTTGTAAGTGATTTTGTACTTATAAGTGAATCAATTCTAGACCTATATTTATATATATTGTTATTGATATTATATTAATATCACTCAAAGAAAATAGTTGTTTGTTACTTACAAACAATTTGAGACTATTTTTTATTTATTTAAAATTAAGTAAAAATGTACTAAAGCCATAATTACATTTTTTTACACAGTATCCTAATATATTAAAAAGGAATGTTCCCGTTATTCTCACTTGTGGTCAATGCGTTTTAAGGCAATACACAGAATTAAAAAAAATTTCTGCAAGATCATCTTTTAACTATGGCAATAAAGTATCAAGTACAATTAAAGGAAGTATTATCAAGGGGAAATTATGTAAGAACTTTATTATTGGACCTAGGAAAATATTAAATTCCATAAAATTAATTCCGAACTGATCCTTAGTAATGAGGAACCACTAATTGTATTAGTTGGGCTGAAATCAAAGTAAGAAATAAGACAATTGCATTTTGACTAGATATAGATGATGAAAATCCACACTTTGTTTTGGTTAAAGGTATCTTCCTTTATAGTACACAAAGAATTATTTTAATTTTATAAAAAAAAAGAAGAATGTACCTGATGGTTTTACGTGTGCTTTTTTTTTGCTTTCGATAGAAAATTATATTTACTTCTACTTGATACTTTATTTAGCTCATTTTTCGAATTTTTTCTTGGAATAAGAATTATTACGTGAATAATACTGGTTATCACTATAATACTAATATTACTGAATATCATTTAATTTACACTAAGAATAGATTAACTTATAGTAATATTGAATACATTTTTTGGATAATCAACTTAGGTACTTTATATTGCAACATTATTACTGCATATTTATAGTATAAAAAAACAATTTCACGTTTAACTAGTTACCGTTATCATTAGTAAGTTATTTTAATACAATATGTCAAACTTTTATTTGTCTACTTATGTACTTTTTGTGAACATATGTATTTAAAACAATTTAATAAATAGGTACAAATCATATTATTAAATAAACATTATTATTTATTATAATAATAAATTGTTATGTATATTTTTAATTTATAATAGCTAATATCACTCTGACAGTTATGTCTGAGAGTATAATATATTATATTATATAGTATGTACTACTTTGATCTATTAGGGTACGTCGTATAAGTATTTCATGTATAGAATGTTGCGTGTTTTTTTGTCGTACAACTTTAAATCTAACCATTATTGTTTTTAAAGACGGTTCTTTATCAAGAATTCACATCAGTATATCGAATTCCAAATAAATCGATTTATATATAATAACAATACAAAATGTAACCAATAAACGCCAAAATATGCAAAACCTACAAAAAAAATGTGGCAAAAGTGGCGGAAAAATCAGTGTGATGAAATCAAATAAATAGGTTTGTAGTAGGTAGTATGTACTACATCGGTCTATACGTCTTATAAGTTGTTCATGTACAAATATTGGCATGTTATTTGTCGTACAATTTATAATTTTAAAATCAACCATCATTGTTTTTAAAGATGGTTTTTTGTCTAAAATTCGTATCCGTTTGCTTTTTTCCTAATAAATGGATAAATTAATATGTAAAAGAACAAACCTAGGCACAATGGTACAAACTGTAACCAATAAACGCCAAAATATGTTAAACTGATAAAAATGTACGCACACTCAAAAATATTGCAAAAGTGGCGGAAAAGTACGTATCTGTCTATTGAACTCCAAATAAATCGGTTTCTATTAGGTAGTATGTATACTACTTCGATTTATTTTGTTACGTCGTAAAAAGTATCTGTATCTTAATACGTCGTATAAGTCATTCATGTACAAACATCAGCAAGCGTTTTTTTTTTTAATAATAATTCTTAGTCAAATATTCGCATCAGTTTGCTGAATTTTAAATAGATCGGTTTATATTTTAAAACAATTCCAGGCACAATGGTACAAAATGTAACCAATAAACGCCAAAAGATGCAAAACCGACGAAAAATGTACACACACTTAAAAATATTGCAAAAGTACGTATCTGTTTGCTGAACTCCAAATAAATCGGTTTATATCAAGTAGTATGTACTACC
>JABCUB010000007.1:2542163-2560124 GCA_013282895.1 Eriosoma lanigerum | reverse complement strand
AAAATTCACGAAAATCGTAATTTTGACGAAATTGATTTTAGATTTTTCATAACTAATGCCATTTTGTACGTAGGAACTTGAAATATTTTTGAGTATTCTGATAGATAATTTACACACGTTATAAACTTTTTGCAAATTTTATTTTTGCAATATCATTTCATTTAAATCTTAATTATAATAAATAACTAATTTCTCCGTCATTAATCGACTCACATTTCATTGTGAGTATTTTTTTTATTTTTTTTGACAAACATAAAGTAGTCGTTTCTAATGTTTCTACAATTTCTTCAGTTATAGTTACATACAGTTATATCGACAGATTTAATTTTACTCTTAGCATCAAACTATAATGCACAAATATAATTTTTTTCTGTTAACAATTTATGACCACGGGGAATGACCCCCTAACCTAACCTTGTTCCAAACTTCCAGAAATTGATATTCTTAAAAAATAGTTTTAATATTTTTATAACTATTGTTATATTATAATAACACAATTAGATTTTAGAATACAACAGTGAAATTAAAGTACATTATTTGAAGCAAAAAAAGATAAATTATTATCATTATTATGAATCGAATGGGTTCAAAACCGTATTCTATCCTACACTTCTTATATCCTTAAGATTTCTTATCCTCTTCACGACTACACTTCTATTTGCTCATCATTAAATATTCATACCCTTTCCTCTCGCCGTTTTGCTATTGACATCCACTTCATTTCATCTTTACTAAATGGCTCTATTGATGCTTCTGATCTTTTTTCTTCTTTTTATTTTCGTATTCCTGTCTATCCTACTTAAATCCACTCCTTATATTACCTTCTCACTGTACGAACCATAACCACAATCGTTCTATACACAGAATGCTTTGTCGCCTTAACTCCACCTAAAACCATTATTCTAAATAAATATTTCTGAATAAATAACAACTTTTGCATAATTGGTAAATCCTTTATATATTAATGAACTATTTATGCAATACACATGGATCGACTAAGATATATAATGGTTTAATAAAAGCAATCATTAATCAAATATTTAGTGAACGACTGAACGATTATGCAACCCGGCATTAAATAAATCCTGAGTTTGAATTTGAATTTGGCGCTAAAAAATTGGGGCAGTAAAAACAACGCCGTACACATTTCTAATAGTATCTATAAGCCATAATGGAAATAACGCATCCTCCGTGGCCCTGCGATCTCTTCGATGCGACAGCCGATGCCATCGCCACCGTTTTTCGTCATTCAGTATTCATTTTGCTTTGCTCTACGACACTTCTGCAATATACTTACATACATTTTTTGTCGGTTTTGTATATTTTGGCGTTTATTGGTTACAATTTATACCATTGTACCTAGCATTGTTTTTAAATATAAACCGATTTATTTGGAATTCAGCAGAGTGATACGTATTTTTGCTAAAGAACCATCTTTAAAAATAACTTGCACAATGATCGTTGTGTTTAAAATTATAAACTTGTTAAAGTTTTAGCACGAAACACATATACAACTTATCCAAATATAGATCGGAGTAGTACATACTACTTTTTAAAACCGATATATTTGGAATTCAGTAGGCTGATGCGTATATTGGCCGATACCTTCGTGCTTCGTCAGTTCGCCACCGGCCGTCACCGTTTAGTATTTATTTTGCTCGCTTTGCTCTCCGCCACTTTTGCAATATATTTACGTACACTTTATTTGTCAGTTTCGCATATTTTGGCGTTTATTGCTTATACGACGTATTAAGATACAGATACTTATACGACGTACCCAAATAAATCGAGGGTAGTAAATACTACTTGATATAAACCGATTTATTTGGAGTTCAGTAGACAAATACGTACTTTTCCGCCACTTTTGCAATATTTTTAAGTGTGCGTACATTTTTTGTCGATTTTGCATCTTTTGGCGTTTATTGGTTACATTTTGTATTATACTATGCCTGGCATTATTTTTAAATATATAAATCGATTTATTTGAAATTTGGCATACCAAAAAAACGTTTGCACAATAATCGTCGGGTTTAAATTTATAAGTTGTACCACAAAAAAATTACTTAAGTTTGTAATTTTGTATATGCACTGAACATTTTTTTCAGTAATCAACACCAGAATATGATAACCAGATATATAACCAGAATTTCCGTTGCACCTATAACTTGTAACAAAATTAGTTATAGGTAAATATTGTTTAATGAATATACAAATTATGTTACTTTGTGTAGGTACATAGACTAATATGATCTGTAGTATATAACCAGGCATATGGACATATAGCTCTAAAAAACACCTAAATATACATTAAAAAATGTCCAAATAAGGAATTATAATTACCAAGAGTACCAAAACCAATAATGCCTTAATGATTATTTTCAATTCAATTAGAAAAGCTGTACATATTTTAGAACAATTTTGTCAATTTACATAGACTATCATTTTCTTCTTGACTTAAAAATTCTTTAAGAATTTTGGCTACCACCGTCACTGTTCTTCAATAGTCACGATCCTGGACTTTATTTTCCCAATTTGTCACATCCAATATTTCTAAATCCTTCCTTATTCCATACATCCATCGCTTTCTAGGCCTTCCTCTTTGTCTTTTCCCTGTCGGTTGCCATTCGATTGCTACTCTCGTATTAGTGGTTATACATAGACTATACAATACGATATAGTGGAATGTACATTACAAGGGTAGTGGAGATCATTTGGAAATAACATGTGCTATATTAACATTACTGCTATAGTAATTTATTAATTTTTTTCAAAATAGTTTATTGAATCAGACCATTCAACTATTCAAGTACTAAGTATTACTAAGTACTACATATATTTAGGTATTATATATTATGGAATTATTTGCAACGGAATTGTTGCTTTATAAAATCACCTCATTGCAATGTAATATATAAAATACTATACATTTCAAAAGTATTAACACATTTAAACTATAATACTTTACACTCGTTAGGCTTCATCTTGAGATTTGCTCAACAGTTTGGTTACAAATCTATGCTCTTTATATATGAATAAAGTTGAAAATATACATTATTGTACTAATCTAGTATCACATTATGTAACCGAAACAACTACTCTGATTTCTGTCAATTAGATATAAATTTTAAACTGGGAATTCCAGCACGTATGACAGTTAAGAAGACGCAACATACCTACAGTACTAGAGTACAATATGTAAATTAAATAAACGGGAGTCGACTTTTTACTGCGATTTCGTGAGATTTAATTAGAATTATATACATGTTAAAGTTATTTTATATGTTTACTTGAATAATCGTTTGCCTGAACGCGTCATTCTGCCTGGCATCCAGATTTCCTTTGGTCAATTACTTGGATCCAAATAACACCAAATGAATATTATATTTATATATAAACTTATTAAATAAAAGGGTTAGTATCAATATAATAGATTAATATAAATGTTTATTTGTGTCGTATTAGAATTTGTAAATAATAGATATTCTACGAGTTTTCCACCAACAAAAAATTATTTCATTGACCGACTTAGGTTCCTTAAATTTGAGTTAAAATTTTAATTTTTTATTTTAGACTGTGAACGCTTCAAAGTCTATATATTTAATTATATGTAAGAATTATTACTATTGCCGATTAATTTTTTTTCTTTATCACCTAAATCAAAAATTCCCCTATACAGTTTTATTCGACCACATTTCTTATCGTTATCAATATTATCAATTAACAACTAATTTTAAATTGCTCTTCAACTAATATAGATGCTATAATAAAAACAAAAAGTTAGTTATCAATTACATTTTTTAATTGCATACAAAAAGTATACAAAGTATATAATAATAGTATATAACACAATACAACGTAATATATCACCATTATTACATTTGAATACAAATTTAATTTATAACATAACATACACATTTTAAATTTATAAAAAAAAGGAAAATTACACTGGTTACAAAAAACATAAATAAAATATAATACTTCACCAAAATAAATATTATAATATAATATAGTATATGATGAAACAATTAAAAAGACAATAATAGGTAATAATAAATTATAAAAATAGAAAAATGGAGAAAAAAAATTAACACCCTACGTATTTCAAGAGATCTTGGACTGCGTTTCTTTTCGCGACTCTCTTATTCGAACCAGTCCGTAGCCTACAATACGATTAATTTTTATTATAAGTATTATACTATAAATAAACGTTGAAAACGTAAGATAATCAAATTGATAACATATCGTAATTTATACCACACCTAGCTTGAATAGCGTAGGTGGGCGAATGAGAATGTGTGTACACACCTGCACGTGGCATCACATAATACTCCACCGAAATGTTGTGTTTGGTAGAAAAGTCATTCAGTGTTGTCACTGGCGATTTTGCTACTTCCACCACTACATCCGGCGGATCCACCGAGACTCCAACTGATACTGTAGCTGTTTGTTCAACCAGTACGATAATGGTTTGTTCAACCGATATAGTACCGGTTGAACATCCGGGAACAGTACTGGTTTCTTTCATTTCTACATACCATTTGGTACTTCTCTGTTAATTTTAAAATTATTTATTGGACAGAGTATTCATCGATATTAAATTTTAAACGTTTATTTTTAAACGATTTATAAAATAACAAAGATTAACGGTTAATTCAAATTACATGTGATTTTCAATTATTTTTTTAATTGAAAAAATCGCTGTAAAGTTAAATAGACACGGGATAAATAATACAATTTTATTACGGACAAATAATTTATAATACGAAACTATAGTATAATAACTATTCTGTCTAGTGTTTTTAAATGTTGTTGTTGGCTAAATTAAATTTTAAATAAATGTTAAGATTTCGAGTAAATAAATTTACTACGACTAACATTGTTCCTAGGGATTCGATTTTCCCCTGAGGAGCCAATATGTTGTGTAACGTAAGTAATAATAAACAACACCTAACAACGCAATTATAATATTAAATAATTTTAAGAAAATCTGTGCCAGTTTTGCATTATTTTTGAGTGTGCGTACATTAGATAGACAGTATAGACTATACAAAATGATATAATGGAATGTACATTCCAACAATTATAACAAGTGTAGTGAAGAACATTTGTAATTAACATGTGATAGCAGTAATTTTTATTTTTTTTCAAAATAGTTGAATAAAAACACTAAAAAGCTAAATAATGCTTAAATATGCTCAAATAACTAAATTCCTTAAATATGCAAAATACAATTTCCCTGTATCTTGTATCTTGTAATATTGTGTCTGGCATTATTATTAAATATATATATATTTATCGATTTATTTGGAATTCGACAGACTGATGCGAATTTTTGACAAAGAACCATTTTTAAAAACGATAATAGTCGGGTTTAAAATTGAAAGTTGTACGACAAAAGGCAGTAAATTTATACGTGAAATACTTATAGAACGTATTCTAATCGATAGAAGTAATAGTAGTACTACATAATATAATATATTAATACTCCCAGACCAGATATAACTATCAGATTGACAACAATTATTATAAATTAAAAATATACTTAACAAATTATTTTAATATAATCTGTATTTATTAAATTGTTATACAATTTTTATTGTATTGATATACAATTTTCTAAATCCAAAATTGCAAATATTATTAAACATTTTTGAGAAAAAAAATTACATTTTTGGATAAATATCAAAGCTATATATTAATCTATATTAATCTCTATATTAAGACAGAAAATCAACTAGTACGTTCCAAAATTTGTGTAAAATATTTGAAATAAAATTCGTCTTATTATTTAAAAATGTATCTAACCATAAAATTATGATTATTATTTACCTGTTAAAATTTATATTGATCAGATATTCTACGAAAATATATACAAACCTACGTATAATAAACTTTTTATATTATTATTATTATTGCAGCCAATAATTTTGTTTTGTGGGTACCTATAGTTATAGCTAGTTATAGTAATATGCTCGATACCTACCTATTAATTGTAATATTGATTGATAATTTATTTGTTGTTGTTCAACATTGGTCTAGTTTTCTAAAACATCGTTTTAATAACACATTTTATAGAATACAATTTAGTATCTATTTTGATATGGAATTGAAGATTTTCTGGTCATTATTATTATTATCATTATTATTTATATTTCCCACCAGTATTTTTACCTACACAATAAACTTAAACCGAGATAGTCTAGAAACGCCAATATGGTACATTCCTAAAACTGGCCATCAGACGCGTGCAAGTAAAAACAAATATGAGCCAAATTACAACTTTTATCTGATTATATGAATTTAACTTATCTGATAACATACAATCGTTCATTAATTGGAATGGAGAATTAAAGATGGTAAACAACATATAACCTATTAAGTATTATTTTAAAAAACCATATAAATTATAAATCACTCGTATATTATATATAAGTATAACTATTAGTATTAAGATACCTACTTACAAGTTACAAGGGTATTAATTCAACTTTTTATAAGTTTGTGCAAAAATGTTAAGGGGACACAATTACATACCAATCTAAAGCGTAATTAAGGGAAGAAGTCTAACCCCTCATAATCCCCTCTTAACATTCTTCGTTAATAAATTAATCCCTTCAATGTTTTATTTATTTATTTAATTGCTAAAATTATGCATATTATACACATCACAAGGAGTTTTATTCCAATATATTAAATCCTTTTAATTTACAATATAATTAATTTCAATTCAAATTTGATCTATAATAGTTATTAATTAGATGCCTATATTTAGGAATTTTTTCGTATATACACTTACTAGGTATATGACATGCACGAAAGTGATTAAATTTTCAATAAAATTCAAAATGCATAACAGCTAAACACAATATAAAAATTTTAATTAAGAATATTAAGCAAAATGCAGAATTTAAATAATTTATTAGTGCTGCGTTTATAGCTAATCATTATGCCAGAATGATATATGATCAATATAAATTCTAATAAATAATCATAATTTTATGGTTAGATACTTTTTTGCATAATTTCGATTGTTGGTCCTATAAAAATAGTTATAATAGTGATTAGGGCATTTATAGGATTTTATTAGATACTTTTAGGATTTTGTATGCACGTAAAAACCACCCAAAAATCCTAAATATATGATATTCGATTCTAGGGTAAATATTAAATTGCAAAAATTTTCAAAATTTTGACACATCTTTGAAGTCGACAAAGTCGGGGTGCCAACTTTACACGCACATATAGACATATAGGTACTGTTATAATACGTTTTATGTTATACTACTGAATATAACAATTTTTTAATTAAATTAATGAAATTTTGAACAACCTCACACCATAATACTTTTTTGTGTATAATTCATAAAATGAAGTGCGGACTAAAATTCAATAGTTTCAATCAACTTTACAACATTTCACTACGGACATTGGAAAACTTATAAAAAATTGACATGCTAGTGATTCTGTATTTTTTATATTTTTTAAGGTGGTTCCTGACCATTATTCTTTCGAAATGAATAACGACAATGCCATTCCGGATGTATACAATTGGGACACAATGCCACGATATCGCCCAACGTCATCTAGCCATAGTCTTTGTAACAACTACGAAGAGTACAGTTATTACTGGTACGATTTCGGTAAAGTTTCACTGATCGCACTGGGTCTGTTATGCTTTATTATAGCAATCTGTCTGCTGGCGTGTTCATTTTTGAAGTGCCTTCATGATCCAGAATGTAAACATTTTAAAGAAAATACAATTTACGAATCGAAAAGTTGTAACAGTACGATTACTTGCGCAAACAATTTCAATACAATATGAATTATTATAATACCATTATCATTATTATACATATGTTAATATAATTTATATCACATACATTTAATAGTTTATACTGTCTTCCAATTATTATATAAGTGCGATTCTTATAAAATACGCAAAACGTCATTAACGATATATCTAAATAAATAATGTAAAAAATTATTAATTAAAAAAAGTATTAATTAATTAATAGAAATATTAGGGGAAGTTAGATAAATGTTTATATTTTATTTTGAAGGTTCAGAAAAATCCATAAAAAATTTTGCGAGGGTGTAGTACTTAAAAACGTTGTTTTGATTTGTGTGAAGCCAAAAAAAAAAAAAAAAATATTTTAAAATCTGAATTTCTTTTGAAATAATATTTATTTTTAATGGAAATATTAATTTTTAATCTAAAAATTAAAGGTTTAAAAATTACTTTAATTTCTAATTATACTCTGAAGGTTGAAAAAGCGAGGCTAACAAATATTTGACAATGTTGTCGAACGATAAGTTGGAATGCACAGTACTGATACATAAACTGTACCTAATTTTAACAGTATCTATGACATTCTTGATTTTCATAAGGAAACCGTACCTTAATGCGTATATTCGATAAAAAATCATCTTTAAAAATGTCTCTTTTACAATAATTTGTCTTTATCTAAATCATAATAATAGTATTACGTACTTCCCCTCTCGCAAAATTTTTTCAGATCTTATGGGGACCTTCAGAATAAAATATAATCATATACCTAACTTCCCATAATATTTCCATTAAAAAATAAATTTTATTTAGAAGTTAATTAAAATATTTAATTTTTTTGGTTTTAACCCAAATCATAAATATGGTTTTACGTACTACTTCCTCACAAAATCTTTTGGATTTTTTGGGGACCTTTAAAATAAAATGTAATAATTTACCTAACCTTCTCATAATAATTCCATTTAAAATAAATTAGAACAACAAAATTTTTTTTTATCTTTACGCAAATCATTAAACGTTATTAAGTACCACCCCTCTAGCAAAATTTTTTTCGGATTTTTTGGGGACCTTCAAAATAAATAATTAACACTTAACTTCCCGCATAATATTTCCTATTAAAATAAATTATAATTAAAAAAAAATGTTTAATTAAGTAGTATCTACTACCCTCGATTTATTTGGGTACGTCGTATAAGTATCTGTATCTTAATACGTCGTATAACCAATAAACGCCAAATTATGCGAAACAGACAAAAAATGTACACACACTTAAAAATATTGCAAAAATGGCAAAAAAGTACGTATCAGTCTGCCGAACTCCAAATAAATCGGTTTATATTTGGTAGTATGTACTACTTCGATTCATTTGGATACGTCGTATAAGTATCTGTATCTTAATACGTCATATAAGTCTTGTGTGTACAAACTTTAGCAAACGTTTTTTTAACAATGGTTTTTTGTCAATAATTCGCATCAGTTTGCTGAATTTGAAATAAATCGGTTTAGATTATAAACAATTCCAGGCACAATGATACAAAATGTAACCAATAACAAAACTCCAAAAGATGAGAAACCGACAAAAAATGTACGCACACTTTAAAATATTGCAAAAAGTGGCGGAAAAGTACGTATCAGTCTGCTGAACTCCAAATAAATCGGTTTATATCAAGTAGTATGTACTACCCTCGATTTATTTGGGTACGTCGTATAAGTCTCTGTATCTTAATACGTCGTATAACAAATAAACGCTAAAATATGCGAAACAGACAAAAAATGTACGTAAATATATTACAAAAGTGGCAGAGAGCAAAACAAGCAGCGAACAGAATAGTGAATACTGAATAGTGAATGGACGGTAGTCCTTCGACTTGTGAAGGAATCGGACCGTCGTCCGATTCATCGTAGAGATCATCGGTCTCAACACCACGGAGGTTGCGTGATTTCTATTTCTATTATAGTTGTAAACGGCATTGTTTTGATTAGTTTATTGTTTTAGCGCCAATTTCAAATAATTAATAAATGCAGTACGTATAATTTTATACTATAAAATATGAATAAAAGATTAGGTATCCAATATTCATACTATCTTAATTCATGTTAATTTTAAACAAATTGTTAATTATTTATTAAAATTTATTAAATGAAATCCATTCAAAATTAATTAATCGATTATGATAAAAATAATATAATAAAAATAAATATATAAACATTTAATGCGTAACTAATACCCACATTTTCGTCAAATAATATTTTCCTGTACTTAAAAATTAATAATTTCCTTTCTATAAGCCATACCTTGTACATGATTATATATATTTATAACTTAACTCAATAATAATTTACCATTCATAATATTATAAATAAATGTACTTTAATATTATATTGCTAATATTTATTATAAATATAAATCTAATTTTTAACAACACTTTGCTGTTTTCAATGAATGAATGAATGAACCCATACTTGTTATGAAATACTATAAAATAAACTCGTCTATACTTCTACTGTATTTGTTTTTATTTGATAACCAGTAGTAAATAATGACTGAAAAACTTAACACATGTTAATAAAAACTGTTTAACAATAGTTGAAATAATTTATCAATAGACAGCGACAAATTTAGATATAAATATAAATAGATATATTTTAAAATTTTATTGTGTACTATAAAATAAATGGTTCACCATTAGTATTTTATACATTATTAGGCTTCTATAAAATTTTCATACCTATAAACCCAAAATTGTAGGTAATATTAATTTTTTTTGTATTAAAGTTCATAGATAAAATAAGATAAAATATGATAAAATAAGTTATGCTGGTAATGAAATTAGTAAAAAAAAAAAATAACAATTATTATATATGCACTAAATTTTTTAAGTAGTTCAAAAACGTCGATATTGTTTAACCATTAAAAAGTGTATATTAATATGTTCTGGTTCCGATGTATTTTTGTATATACGAATATACGTATAATATACGACCGATATATTCGTAACGGTCTCTATGCAACGTGATTTTTAAACAAAAATTGTCAACAAACAAGGTGGGTCCGATTGACACACTGCGCCCTGAGATTGCTTGGGACAAGCACGTCTACGTTTTTAAAACCCTAAATTTTTGTATATTATCATTATCGCATATATATCGACCTCGATTCAATTCTACTACATAACTACTACTATAACACATATTGTTAAAGAGGTCTGCAACATGGTCGCCGACGGATGCCAAAATTAGGAAAAAAATTAAATTGGACGAATCGATCTACTATATGAACGACTCTCTTGATCGTTATACAGTAGACCTCGATGCATCTGAACCATCCCAATATTATATTATCTCATTGGAAAGTTCATAGGATGAAGTCAATAATGATGACGGTTATATATCACGTCACTTAGAAATGCAGAAAAAGTAAATCAAAATATTATGTGTATACTCTGACTGCTAAGATAGTGAGACGGATATCAATTTGTTATTGTTTTAACTATAACATTATAATAATTTGATATAATATGTGTAGTAGGATAAAAAACAGGTTGGTAGCCATAAGTAGTAGGATGAAAACAGAGTGTAAAAATATGCAGGTATATGTGAAGCGATATTTAGAGTGTTTAAGGATTATAAATAATCACATAAAAACATAATAAACTCATAAAAAGGGTATAAGTTAAAAAGGATGACATGAAACAATCTTCTGTACAGTCCGCGAATTCGTCCGCAACCGTAACATAGTTCTACATGAGTCAAGGACTCCTTTATGAGAAATTAATTGTGATTTGGGATACGACTAGTGGACTGAGTGATCAGCCGGGAAGTCGACTAGTTACTGCATGACTATGCGAGAAAAAGAATATTACCTAACTGAGTGACCACTTAGATAAATGTATGACTTCAAGAGAAGATGGCGCAAGACTGAGAGAGAAGAGGCGAGAATGTCGTCATTGCAGGCTCCTTTATAGGATCCCGGAGTGTGATCCAATTATCCCCACCTATTTGTTTATGATTATTGCTAATAGAGGGCGCATTGAAATATTTCGCATAATTATTTAAGATATGATTAGTAGTGGGGGTATATGGGTGTATGATATAATTTGATTGGTTTAGTCTTTTTGCGCTCTTCTTCTTCTGTCTCATTTATTATTACAAATACCAATATTCTAATATATTACATATGCAAAAATCATATTACGAAATTTTTTTTTTTTAAATCGGCATTCAGTATAATAATTTGATATCATGGCTAAAACTATAAATATATATTACATAAATAATCATTTTAGATTTTATAGATCATTAGTTGGACTGAAATAATTTATATGGCGATAAAGAATTCTCCCAAAGAATATTTATGATGTAAAGAAATTCAAAATTTCGCCAGGTAAATTATAGTTAATACATATAAATTTCATTTTTATATCAAGTTTAATCATTTAAGACCATGGTTCCCAATTTAGCGTCAGAGATGTTACTCATCAGAAATTTCAACAATTATATTTCGCTATAATAATATTATGTTCATTCCAAGTCGAATTCGAATCATTAATTCGTCTGGATTGACACCTTGATCTATTAAATGGACAATCAATAATGTGTTTATAGATCATTTTAAAGTAATGTTAAGGAGAAAATTTAAGAATAAGGAATTAATAATTAAATCAAGAATGGATAATCCTGGTACATAAATTATTATAAGTTTTAGTAATTATTATTATTATTTTAAAGGAAATTTTGATGCAAGACTAGGCAAGTTACCTAATTTTTTTAACTTGTTTAATTTAATTATTTTAGAAATTTTTAAATTAAATTAAAATAAATGTCCTTACTTAGTTGAGTTTAAATATTTTTTTTTTTTTTTTTTTTTAAAACTGTTATTGTAACAAATCAAATGATATTATTTAAAAATTTTACTTCATAAAAAAAAAAATAGTAAATAAATTTTCATTTTAGAAAAAAATAAACTCGTGAAATTTAAAGTTGATACTTAAAATAAGTAACTGGTTATGTAACTTAAATAAAATTTAACAAATTCGTTAATGCCCATCTTTGCTATATTGTAGTGTTGTACAAATTTAAAACACTAAATTAACTAAATATAATTTTAATCTGAGAAACATCCAAAATTAACGAAAAATAATAATAATTTTAAATTTTAAATTTGAATTACAGATAAACTGTTTAATATATTATACGATATGGCGAAAATTATTTAGGATTAAGTATTTCAAATTGGATTTTACATCATTAGGTAATTATTATATTTTATAAATGTTATCATAACTATTAATTGTAATTCTAGAATAATTAATAATATTTCACATTTAAGTTGAATTAAATTAATGTTTTAAATGTTTTATAGTTTACTTAAAAAAAAAGATAGAAAATCTACCATCACTAGAAACAGTGCTTTGGCGACTTATATTTTAGATATCTTTGAAACTGGTGATCAAGCTGACACCATTTTTAAAGACTTAAATAAGGCCTTTGACACGTTCCCATGGTTTTCGTGTTTTTACTTTAGATTAGGTGTTAGCAACTTTATATATATATATATACATACATACATATCTCATACCTCTATCTGACTTCAAGAATGTAACTTGTTATACGAAATAATGCGATATTTGATTTATCCACCGCTTCATCCAGTGTTCCCCATGGTTAGTGCTATTTTTTTATTATTATTTTCACAATATCATTAAATGACTATATCTCTTCTTTATTTAAGTCCTTTAAAACACCGATGACATTAAAATATTCTGCAAAATAAATTCTCATTCTGACTGCTCCCTTTTTCAATCGGATGTTAATCTCAACTTCGAAAAATGTTATTTCATGCCCTTCTTCAAGAAACGGTCTCCTATATCCTCGAATCACTCTCTTTAATTTGTAGTTCTGCCCCTTACCATTTGTTATCATCTAAGACCTAGGATTTTACTACACACCTACTCACTCTTTTACACACCATATCAATTTTACTGTGGGGAGGGCATTAAAATTCTTAGGTTTCTTAAAGTGTATAATAATTGGTACCACCTTATTACATTTGTGGGAGGTGGTCACCTCCCACAAATGTCTTCTAACTGTCTATTTCTATTTGTCGCGATCGATATAATATGGATAAAATATGGAATGTAATCTAGCATTCATACGTATTCTATGACCAGCTATAAATATAACGTGTTAAATCCATTTTCTTTATTTTGCAGCCTTTGTTCAAAAAATCAATCACCTACGGAGATGCCGAAATATTCAATTAAATATATATTGCTTACTAACCATCAATATTAATATACCTTGATAAATTACTCTAAGTATATAATGTTATGTTTGTATACCATTTGTACTATTTTTACAATTTGTATCATTTATCATTTGTTTTCTATAATTATGTAAAATTGAATTTTTTTCAATAAATTATTCTATTAATATAATAATAAATATCTACATTTATTTCTATATGGTATTATATGTTAGTAACCTTTGTCCCTTTTATACCTTATCTATAAATATAATATTATGTATATATCTGACATCTGTATATGTAAAATTCTATAATTTTCAAAATTATAATAACATAACAATTCCTACGCTGGTAAGTTACAGACTATAGCATCGAAATAATTTTATGAACGATTTCAAATTAGTTATTAGTTGATCGAAAAATCTTTATAAGGAATTATCTAATAAAAATGACAAAGAAGTAAAATGAGTTGGACATAGTTATTACTTAAACACGTAATTTATTGTATAGACCACGGTCTAGAATAAAACAAAAAAATTTAATTAAAACTAAACGGAAACCTTTTGGTCAGTAAAATAATTTATTGTTAATGAAAAACTCGTTGAATACCACCTTTTGTGTTGTTTAGACTAAAAATTCGAATTAAACCATAAAATTATGAAACAAAATAAGCAATCTTATAATATTTATATATAGTGCGCTTAATTACTATTATTATTTAATTTAAATGTATGGCAAGAAATATTATTGATTTTTATTGAATATAAATAAGTGTTAAAAATATATAAAATAAAATATAATTGTACTGTCTATATTTGAAATAACTAAGTTACTAGCAATGTTCTGTGGATTATCGAATGTTGGGCAGAGAACGAAAAATAACAAAAATGGAATATAGAATGAGTGCGTAGTGTAATTGAAAATGCTAAGATGGACTAAGATGTTAGTATAAAAAAAAAAAAAATGTTCAAATCCCTACGATCAAAACTAAATTAATAATCAAAAAATAAAAAATGTTTAAATATCGGAAACTGTAAACTGCCACTTTTTCGCCTCTCAAGGAAAAACTTATGGAAAATTCAAAAAATGAACTAAATAAAATACCAACTTACCCGAACTTTTTTTAATCAGAGCAAACAATTCGTAACCTATTTAGATTTCGAAAGAAATGATCTACACAATTTTGAACAAACAATTAAATATAAATAATATTCAAAAGGGCGAAGTAAATAACTTGAAAAAAGAATTCAAATTTAAAATAAACAGTTTAAATAAAAAGTTGATTGATACACAAAATGCATTGAAACGAAATGAAGTCAAATAGGTAAAATGTAATATTAAATTAATTATTTTATTTACTGAATAATGACTATTACTAGAGTTAGTTAAATATAAAATGTTTTTACTTTTTTGTAAAAATAATGAAGTCTATAAATTAGTAAAAATGGATAACGATGAATTGGATAAGGTTTCCTCATTTAAAAATTAAAGATCAATAAACATTGATATTAAGACAGCTTATAATAAACTCCTTAAGGCAATATGGTATTTGTAATAGATAAAGTGTAAAATTGATTATTAAAATTATATATTACCCAGTGATTGTATTGTTGAGATGGGGTGCGCAGGGGGACAGAGTTTCCTCACTATTTTTATTTTTTTTTTTTGCACACCCAACTGTATGTGGAAATTTGGGCTAATTAGATGAACATAAATTAATTTACTGATTGTACTTAGATTATATTTAGAATTCATATATTTGTAGCTGAAATGGAGCTTAAGATGCTGTCAATAATACAACATTTAAGAAACGTTTTTATAGGAATATGACATGGTATAATATATTTTGTAGTAGAAACAAATTATATTATATTTTATTTAGATTTTGGTACCTATCAAGAATTGTCAGCTGAATTACTTATGCCATTCTATAGAAATTACTATAACTTAATAAGGTTTATTGTGTATGAATGGTGTAAAATCTACAAATAAACTATTTTTAATAAATAACAATCCATAATTTTGGTTTAACACATTTTGAAATTTGCCAAATTATATGTATAATTATTTACATTATGCCACGTCTATGTTAGAACAATTACATCTGATAAAAAATTCAGAAATACCATTAAAATATTTTGTTTTGTAATTTAAAAATGAGTTTATTGATCGAATAAGATTAATTTATTATTTCCCACTTTTTTTCTTCTTTTTTTTAAATAATGTGATTATAAATTAAAAATAAAAATTTTAAACTATTTTTAATAGAGAATCTTCGTCCTCAATAATAATAACGTTGGTGCCTTTATTTTTTTTTGGCAAAAATTTTAGTATCATTTCTAATATTGTTGTTTTGAAAATGTGAATAATAAATAATTTAGAATAAAATAATAAATAATTTCTGTTCAATTCTATATACTATTGTTTCTAATCCTATTATTTCTAGGAATGCTTTACATGTTGTAATTGATGGGATGGAAGAATACACTTTTCTGAATGTATTGCTGTTTGCATAATGAATTATGTTGAACAAGTGATATCTGAAAGACAAATTTCGGAAGAATACCATAGATGCAGTTAAAATTAGGTGCAGTTTATGTATGTACTGTGCATTCCACTCAAAAAAAATTGTTATTACTTACAAACAATTTGAGACATTAGTATCGGAAATGTACGAACTTTATTTACAATTTAGTAAAAATGTACTAAAGCCATAATTAAGTTTTCTTACACATTATTCCAACATAATAAAAAGGAAAGCATTACATCTTCCTCCCCAATTAAGTTAGATATTGGTACCGGATCCACCCGAAACCGAAAAGTCTCCTGTTCCTAAAAGAAGCCAAACTAATAAACAAAATTTAAACCAAAACATCTATCATCATATATATTCTATATATTTATCTACTTAATTTTTACCTTTTTTTTTTTTGAAAATTTAACAATGTAATTTGACATATTGTAAACATCCTCTCCTTTTGTATACGTCTCCACCTTTTATTAATTTCTCACAAACAGCCAATGGCCTAGCTGCCGTTGCTTATAAAAAATAAAAAGGAATGGTCCCATTAGTCAGTTATGTTCAATGCGTTTTGAGGCAATACATATAATTAAATAAATTGCTACAAGATCGTCTTTTTTAACTATGACAATATTTGCTTAACATTGGCAATAAAGCATCAAGTACAAATAAAAGAAGTATTAATAAGGGGAAATAATATAAGACATTATTATTTATTGTTAGACCTAGGAAAATGTCTCTCTGTTAGTTATGTCTGCGAGTATAATATATTACTACTTCTATCTATTTGGATACATCATATAAGATTTCATGTATTAATTTGTTGCCTTTTGTCGTACAACTTTCAATTTTAAATCCCACCATTATTGTTTTTAAAGATGGTTCTTTGTTAAAAATTTGCATCAGTCTGTCAAATTCCAAATAAACCGATTTATATATTTAATAATAATGCCAGTTACAATGGTACAAAATGTAACCAATAAACGCCTAAATATGCAAAAAATTAACAAAAAATGTACATACACTCAAAAATATTGTAAAAGTACGTATCGGTCTGCTAAACTACAAATAAATCGGTTTATATCAAGTAGTATGTACTACCCTCGATTTATATACATACGTCATTTAAGAATAATTAATACTTCGTATAATTATTAAAAATTATTTGTAAAAATGCAGAAAAAATGTAGAAAAAATTATTTAAAAAATTAACTTTCATTGTTTGTTAAATACTATTTGTCATAACTTCACAAGTATAATTGCAAGTCGGTATATGTAAGGTAGATAATGAAATAAATGATAATCATTTAAAAGGTGTTTGAAATTAAATAATGATATTTTGTATTTTAGGATTTATTGGTTATTAACAAACTAAATATTAAATCAGAAGTGACTGCTGCTAAGAAT